>KZ346074.1:24477-35114 GCA_002352805.1 Teladorsagia circumcincta | reverse complement strand
TTTATCCTCTCAACGAGCCAAGTACGACCCCCCCCCTGTCGGCCTATCGAGGATTCCTCAACGCACGCTTGACCCTGAGTGCGAACTACCATAAGCTGTCATAGAAGTGAATTGATGGGACCGTATGTTAGATTACGAAAGTGAACAGTGGGTCCATTGCTAGGAAGCAGAGTCGCCTTTGCAGCCGGATTTCTTCAGGCCCCATTCATAGCCCAAGAAAAGGCGACTTTGTTAATAAGGCGATGGTGCGATGAAGCGATTCGTAGCACGTTAGCCGAGGGGACGCACGCGCGGCGATGCATCAGGATGGGGTAACACTTCTAATTTATGAATGCTTAGAGCACCTACGAGGGGAAACAAAGTAAAATGGGAACACTATTAAAAACAGAACAGTGAAGCGGCTATCCGTCAATAAATAGATCTTTAAAAGCAAGAACAAAGATTGTTGGTTCATCCCTAAACTCTGATCTTCCCTATCGACACTTATCAAACTTTCCACGCTCGTCGCGTCAGCGCCTCTTCGCATCTTCGCCTCACGCGATCGCTGAATTGCAGACGCTATCTCGCAAGTGACGCCATAGGGCGGGGTTCAACCAACCGACGTGCACTCATTTCGTTTGATAGAATTGCTTCAGCGCACCATTGCCTCATAGCCCACGTCACCTTTTCTTGAACTATGAACGGGGCCTCAACGAGGAGAAGCAGCGGTTTCCAGGAGAATTTGAGTCGCACGAATGTCTGGAGAACTATCCAGAGTTGAGAGAACTTCTGTAGGTTCTTGATACTGGTGCAAGAATGCTGAATGTATATTCAGCCTTGCGAAGCCCGGTGATGTATTATATCACACACTACGCTTTGCTCCACAGCTATACATACCAGCACCATAGCCTTTCGAGAACAAAATCATATATACCTCAAACAGGTTGGAGCGCAAGACTGCATATTTCAAGGCGTGGCCATTAGTGAGAGAGGAATAAGCTACGAATGTGAAACGAAGGCTCACCCATGTTGTTGCCCACGGGTGGGGGGGGGGGCAATAAAAAAGACATTCTCCACCACGTTAAAATGGATTTAATCATAATCTGCTAAGTTCAAACTGAATGATTCAGAGTTAAGATAGAAGAACACATTTTCTCCTATTAAACAAAGTTCATATTGGTCCTCTACTCGGATGGAATCGAGTGGATCTGCTAAGGAAACATGGGGTACAGTCGAGCTCAAAGAAGCCCACGACGGATTGTGTACCACTGGGAAGTTTAACGAAATGCTGGGGCTGAATTCGATCCACTTCAGAGGGGTTGGTTATCAAGAATTTCTTTCATTATCTCTGTCTCTCCAACTGGGCTTGATCTCATGAAGGGCATACATTTGATGTATGTATGTAGACAAAGTAAACTTGCACTGAAAGTGAAAAAACTATCGTTAGAAACAAATTCGAGGGGATCTTCAATTCTCAACCCTTTGGGGGAGGATTGAATCCAGCCTTGGTCAGGAGGAGAGGTTGCATATCCAGAATAATGTCTTCAGGAAATTATCCCACGTGACCCGATTCAAGTAATCATTCGAGAGCTTCATGCTAGAGCAATCGCGGACTGTCATTCATGTGGCGGCGGTCTTTGAGTCAAAAAAAAATGTGAAGTGTGACACGCAAATTTTTTGGTCACTCTTATGTACCATCTTATCAATTCATATAGTGTTGGGTCACCATATGAAAGTTGGACGATGCGTTGACGCCAGCAATACCTTGCGTGGAGCGGTAGCTCCCTAACGACAAATGTATTCCTGGAGAGCTTGAAGGCGTGCTCCAGGATGAAACTGGTTTGGCTCACAAATACGAACTACCGGTGCGAAATTGGCCAGCATCAGGGAAAAAGGAGAAGAATCCGTTGGAAACACTTGGGTTAGGGACTCAATCACTTTTGTAGTCGGCAATGCTAAGTAAGCGCGGAGGGGAGAGTATGGGGCGAGAGAGCGCAACAGATGAGAGACCTTCAGTGAGCTGCCCGATGAAATATTAGGTTGTCTCAGAAAGTGGAGCACTTTGGGTATTTGTGTCCTTGCTCATCCAAACATACTCCTCTGTCATCTACAATGCATTGTCTATACATGGGAAATTACTCGCTGCTTTTTCCCTGAAATTGCAGGAGCTCCCAAACGAAGAACTACCGGAAGTCCGCTTCGAGGTCCTGTCACTTTGCCCAGAAACTCTTCTTGGGAAAGAGCGCTAGAGCTCAGATTTATTACGCTGTCGACTGCCTTCTTTACTGACCCTAGTATAACTGGGTTGCGGCTTTCCACCAATATCTCGGAAAGGGCGAACTTAGAGAGGTTGGGCTTTCACTGTCAGAACTTCCGAATCGTTTGAGCTAGGCTATCGCTCCTTGTGGATTTGATAGCGCGCTACACCCAGTCTACAATCCTAGTGAATATGTTGGATGGTCGCTGTGAGGAACTAAGAGAGATCAGAAGGAACATGAAGACGTCAAATCGTGTTTGGAGCTGATTTAGGCTCAGAGCAGGAAAGAAACGAATTCCATATTTTTGAAACATCAGTACTCTACGGAGTTTTCTACAGGGTGGGCAAAAATTACAGTAACAAGAGGTTGCCGCAGTCAATTTTCAATTTTGAAGACCAGGAATTTTTGATAAATATTCCATGTATTTGTTTTGATGACTGAGTGTTTCTTCTTTGATTTTGTCATATGAGATATAAAAACTTCGGAATGGGCGAACCTTTTCTTTCCCGAGAAACATTCCCTACTTTGCTCCGCGGAACTGCTTGATTGAGTTACCTAGCATGACGACTCAAAGGCTCTATGAAACTTCTGTCGACCACCATCACGAAGTGCAATAGGCAGTCTAATAGAAACAGTAGGCCTGACACTGAGAGGATTGGATCTCCGACTTTACGAATAATCTCTCAAAGATAGGTGCGAGGGAGCGCCGGAAGCCAGCTTGTTCAGTCTGTCGTTTGGTCACTGTAACTCCTACTGAACGCAACTTCATGCAACGATTTGCGTGCACACGTCTTAGCAAAATGGTTTGCTAGCATTGAAATGCCTAACTCCTAACTGATGAGGGGGAATTGAACAGAAAACAAAGATACTAAAAGACATTGTCTCGATTTCGTAATGGTCTTCATTTGTCGATCCTTTTTCCTGATGTGGAGAGATTCTGCTACCAAAATATGCGTGAATAGGGAGAGCACTCGGACTAGTATAGAAAAGCCAGCCAGCCATTCCATGGCGTTTTTCGCAGAAATAATAAGAGCAGGGATCGCGATTCGAAGGTACCTTGAACAACTGCTGCTCAAGGTATAAAGCTGGATAGTAGAAATCAGCTCGACTCTTTTAGTCTCGGTTGAAGCTTCAGACAAGAAAGAACTTCAATGGGAAACACAGGGAATTGGAGCTAAATTTGGCGCTCACCCGGATTGCCCAAATACTCACGCCAACTGAATATCGTGGAATTCATCATATTGGAGACTCAAGAACTAGCTCTCCCAACTCACGCCCTCTAAAATGTTTTGTATTAAGTATGCTGAGGGCAAAGCATTGCTACAAGCATAAGAGGAGCATCGACAGGTTGAGCAAACGCTAGTGAAAGCCTTGGACCTACTTGACAACACCTACCTACACAACAGGGTCGATGACCTTCTAGGATGTCTTCGTTTATTTATCAATGCAGAAAGCGACTACTCCAACGAGTAATATTGTTCCCTGTTTGGTAACCCTCCACCGATATGAGTATCTTTTTTATGACCAGTTTGTGTTGTTACCGTAATTTTTGCCCACCCTGTACATTCCATCTTCTTAACAAGTTGGACACGCTTTGGCCAACAGTGACTAGTTTCTCCGGATCCAATTTCAGTGGCGCCGGGTAGAGCAACGAGATTGCCGGTCCAGGTGTAGTTGGACTGTGGGTCATCTTCAAATAAAAAAGTCTATCCCGGAATAGAATGAACCACGGGTGCGCCGTGGATTGAGAGAGCGTACCTTCGCCTATCTGCTGGTTGATCCACTATGTTGTTTGCGTTTGAAAGATCCTAATCAGAAGTGATTAAGATGGAAGCTAAACAATAGCTTGTGGAAAAATTGATTAATAGCCATGTAAAGAAGCGTTTAAATGAACTGATTGTATGCTCAGGTAGGGCAATGTGGGAGTTACTTCGCCAAACATGCTTCACGCATTTAGGATTTTTCTTAGAATTTTGATAGCAATAAATGTAAAGTGATTCATTAATTATGGGGCAACATAATAAAGAACTGCAGCTGCTCCAGCTCACTTTACAAGCCCTGGTCCTTTATTCGGGTAACTTTCATGTACGGAAGTTCCACATATTGTCTTTCTAAGATCTCTCATACAAATCGAAAGGAACCGCCCACACCACATCATATTTGGTTTTGTAAAAAAAAAAGCAGATAACAGAAGTATTAAAGACTCATTCGAGGAACTAGTGAGTGTGAGAATCGGAAAAACGAACGATGGGCGAGAGACGAAAAAGTGTAGGTGGCATCGATCTTATGCTGACGGAAACGTGTTCGGGACGATAATATGTAAATCCACACAAGTCATGCCAGTGTACAATATCTGGCGGATCCGCCAATTCTCATTGAGCGTCATGTACGAGTACGGCCTGAGCAGCTGGCATTTCACCCAACTTTACGTTCGTTGTATATTCCGTAGCCTCCTACAACGTTCATTAGATATATAGGGTCCTCATTCTCCTCCTTATGTTGCTATTACACAAGGCTCGCGCTATTCTCCAAAACAATTTTTCAGGTCACCAGGAACTAAGCAGAAGTGCAAGCATGAAGATCCCCTTTGCTCCAGCCATTCTGCTCTGCCTCTTGTTTTCAACTGGCTCTTGTAAAAAATGTAAGGAAGCAAAATGTAGCGAGTGCGAAACATTCATGGCGTTGTCCAGTTGGTTCGAACATGGTGTTGAAGAGGTAAGCGCTAAAAATACTACGTTTTTCAATGAAACGGGAGCGCTTCACTTTTTACGTGTGCAAAACTTAGGGACCGAACAAATTAGGTGGCACAACTTTTCAACAATTAAATGGAACTGGATGGAATTTTGCGAGCATGATGCTCAAGGTCTTAGTCATGCACTATGTATCGTACCTTTTGAATCGCGCGGTACGCTTGAACCTGGAGCCAAAGGGACCAGCCACGTAGTACGAGAGGGTTGGCGGAACAAAAGAGTCTCGGGGACAACACTAGCACGACTTCACGTGAGGAAGAATCACTGGGGAACTGGAAGAGGGAAGATGTGTTCCGAAGGATGGTGTTGCTCACAGCACTGTTTTGAGAGCATGGGAAGCAATATGGACCGCACCCTTGCTACCCACCGAGGAGGAGATGGTGGATCACAAACTACCGCGACAGCAGGCGATTGCCACCCTTTGCAACAAGCAGGAGTGAACCCACGTCAGTCGCAGACTGCAGTTGCAGAATCATTTATCGGTACCGTAAGGCATGTAATCCAGGCTTGAGTAGTGGCACAGTGACCGCATAGGGATGGCCTCTCTGAGCGACCAACAGAACTTGGTGTACCTTCGAAACCCGTGTGTCGGCGAGAAGATTTGCTAGGTACCGAGACATTGGAAATGGACCACCATTGTGGAGAAACGCTTGCTCTTTTCTGATTAGAGCAAATCGAGTGTGGGTTGTAATTCTGGACTTATCAACATATGGCGAGGATGAAAACATGCAATACCTCCAGGACCATCCTTAAACATGATTGTTTTGATAGTCCACTCAATAAGGTGTGAAGAGGCATGAAATTGCAGTGAGGCACCGACCTCCCAACTCGCTGTCGCGGAAAGCTTTCTGAGCGACATTAGTGTGGCGCTGTACTCCTCGCTTATGTGCATCTTTTCAAGGGTACCCTTGATCTCAACTTCAATCGTATGGAGAACAATGTGCGATAGCATCGAGCAGACCAGGTAGAACACTCATTGGAAACGAGGATTTCCGACGACTGGTGAAGCCTGCCCGCTTCCCCTGGTCATATCCTACGGAGCGGGTGTGGTGTGGATTCAGGAGAGCTATTGTAGCCCACCCCATGCGCCAGCAACTGTCCAGCAGTTGTCAATTGCGGTCTCCAAGGAATGGATTGCTTCTCTACAATAGCTCTCAACCAACCTGGTGGCCAGCATTGGAGCACATAGCGGAGCGTGCTTCGCAGTCCGTAGTGTTCATACACCCCATAAAGAACCAGCTCCTCTCTGCTGAATGTCTACCATGAGTTGGTGTAGCCTCACCCATCGACCGCTTCTAACACAAAACTTGAAGAAAAAATGTCTTTCCTAGCCATTCCGTTGCGCTTTTCTGCGAGTAACTCTCTGCACTGTGTCGAAACATTTACTGCTATGTATGTGCTGAATTCGATCGACCTGGGTTAACTAGCAACCAGATATCATGTAAGAGTTTCTTCCGCTCCTGAGTTTTGCACATCAGTGTATTTCCCCCAATGTGATAAGCGGGAGGTCGGCAGTGTGTGTTTCATGGAGAATTCTTGGAGCGTGTCTCAATAAAGATCGCTTTACATTGTTTCTTGATGCAACTGTCTCAGTAGGGTTCTGAAAACTAGACGCTAATGGGATTGAAAGAAGCACTAGCTCTACTTAGGTACACAGAAAGTGTCATTGATTTGGAAGCTTACCTTTAAATGTCTTCGGAAGGGGTCCAACTCGTTCGAAGAGGTGGAACGCACATAGCTCCGTGCGGCCGTGCACTTGCAGCCGTAATGAGTGCGTGATTGACTGCGCAGGCATTTACGGTCATTTCAGGACAACCGAGACTCTCAGGTAAACCCTATAAAGCAACTAACGTGGTGCCTTGCGGCCGCACCAATAATGAAGCAGTGTTTTGCTCGGGCTGCTAGCAGTCAGCTGAGGACTCATTGCGCCCCAATTGCAATTGCTGCAAATAGCCAGACATTGCTGGCTACTTCGGTTCGCAATTACTGCGGGCAAGTTCAGACAGCTAGTCCACCCCATCGTTCACTTCACAGCAGCCAGGATCCACCAATTCACCAATGTTCAGACTCCGTAATCATAGGATATTACTCTCAGTCTGCTGTGTTCGCTGGGTAGCCTGGTTTGAGAACCCATCATTGTATGGGAACGAAAAGCGTTCAGAAAAAATGTTGCGAAAGCCGACATGGAGGCCTCCGGGTTCAGTAGTGCGAGAGGATCGTCAGAAGTATCCTGAGACCTTCTTTCTCTACATAAACGCCCGACGTCACATTGGAAAGCCAACTCGCTACGCTCTGAAAGAGATCGGAAGGATCAACAAAGCACATCCAGCGCATAACTTTAGCATCGCTCTATCTTTTATTTATTTATTTAATTATTTACTGTGCGCCCAGAAGACGCGCTTTAACAAGTCAAGCAAGTGGGCAGTAAAGGTGGCAGCTGTTAAGGATTCCAACAATAACTAGTGAGAACATAAAAAGGAGAAACAAAGTTCTAAGCATAAAATAAAATGAAGGTGATTGCTGCAACGCAAAGAGCTAGAGAGTAAAGGAGTCAACAACTACACGCAAGTAAAAGAATCTAGTGACTATCGGCCTCCACTGCGCCCCTAATCACCATTCGCGAGAGGGGAGGGTTAAGGATTACGGTCATCCTAAAAACGATCTCTTCAAATTTCAAACTCCTAACTTCCCTCATGCACGGAGGAACGCTTTCAACCGTTTCTTGGCAAATGCATCATCAGGGATCACGGTGCTGGTTATGTTGCGATCAGTTGCTATCCAGGAGGGATGAAACTCAAACAAACAAAGCTGTCAAAATTCGTACAGGAATTATGAGACATCCCAACAAGTTCTTCAATAGAGGTTTAAAAATTTTCGATAAAAAACCTAACCCGTGACAATAAGGTTGAACCCATTTTTCCAGGTAAAAGCTCATTGTGATAAAGAAAAGGACCCATGCGCTAAACAGATCTGCGACAAAATCACTCCCCACGTAGACAAGTTGAAGGTTGGTATCAAGATCAGAACATCTGGTAATTAAAAATCACAACGTGTGAGATGAATCAACGAGTTTTTTACACGCCACCCTTGAATATTGGCTTGTTCGACAGGTGATGTCATTGAGACTACTTTTCCTCCATCTCCATCCCTACCGACCCTTTCATGTCCACGTTACTGCAATCGCTGGATCTTACTCACAGTAGTTTCAAAGTCTTTGGTGGAATACTTTTCGACATTAACTTTTTTCTGTAACAGATGTGCAATGCTTTACGTTAATCTATTGCTAGAAGATGACGTCAGTACAGTGCGGGTTTGTGGAGCCATTTCGCTAGCAAGCTCACACAACTCTCCCAGACCATCCCTCCCCCCTTTTAGGGGGAAAGAGATCCAGGCATAGCTCAGGACCACGTTTGCTTTGCTTCGTTTTCCATTTTCAGTCTAATCGGCCTCACAATTGACGAATACTCCCTCACCCCACCATTTCAATCTGAGTTCGCTGCTTTTAGCTATTTTGCTTCGAAACTTCGTTCATGGAACTTTTTAGCGGACTGGTGGTGTGAGATCAGCATTCGAAGGTACATCTAGTGCACATCACTTTGTGAAAGAGCATGACAACGTGGAATCTCTTTGTCAGGACTATTTCTAAACATTCCTACAACTTTCCCATACGTGAGGTAACGCGGCTTTCTTGCAACATAGGGAGGCGCTGTGATGGCTGTGCGTTGTGAACCACGTCAAACGTCTAGGCCGTAAGCGGGGAGGAGGCCAGGATGTGTAGGCCATTTTTTTCCACGCAGTTCCCGTTCCCTCCTGGCCTCATGATTAGTCCGGAAATATGCTCCGTAGCCTCCGATAGCGCCAGCTCAACGGAACAGCGGGAAAACACGGCGTTCTATAAAAACAAGTTTGATTAGAAGCACAATCAACATGACTTCGGCCATCCAAGGCGGAATGTTAGTATATCTAGTAAGACACGGATGGAATTGCGGGTTAAAAATATTCGATTAAAAAAATGACATCGCCTGCCGAACAAGTAAGACAAAGCACAGTAACACAATAGTATGTACATTTTCAGAAAAAAGTCTCCCCAAAGGAGGTTTGCAAGGCGTCTGGCTTCTGCTAGATTTTCAAAATGACTGTGTGTTTCCCTCATATGGTTAAAAGGAGAACATTGAATAAAGTTGTTTGAAAACGACTGTCAACTTCGCATCTTGATGACAGTTTCCAGCATCGAAAACAAGGCATTATCTCTCCACTCTGCTACGATCAACATGGTGGCTGGATGTATGGACGCGAGCAAACCACTGTCAGCTGATGAAAAAAAAATGATGAAGGATCCCTACTATACAGGGACGGGAGCATGTTTGGCGGGGGATCGAAGGTGATAACAGCGGATAAGATACGGCTAAGGGCGGTAGAACGCAACGGTCACGAAATTCATAGCGCGCGGGCCAGCAGCAGTGAAGTGTTGATTCCAACAAGTGATGTAAAGGCTGGTCCGGGAACATATTTGGTGGGGGACAAAAAGTTACAACGGCCGATGAGGGTTGATATTAGGCGCTGAAACGCGAATTCTACAAAATTCACAGCGGGTGTAACATCAGCAGTGTAGTGTTGGTTCCAGCAAGCGATGTAGAGGATGGGACAGTAACATGTATGGTGAGGGACAGAAGGCGATAACAAACGGTATGGGCTGATAATAATGGTATGCGTAAAAATAGAGGCCACTCAAAACCATATCCGAGAAAGAAATGCGGTTCATTCTGATCGTTTCAACTTTACTTCATTTGCGTTGGCATCGCCACGACCGCTACTCTCTCAGTGTTTCCAGGAATGTGCTGTGGTTGTTAGAAGAAATGCCATTATGATCACTGGGTTTTTCTATTTTAACATCATTACCATCAATGATTTTTCGACCGTTAAATTCTTCTGACCATTGATTCAAGGTGTTCGTTTACAAATCCACTTTAGCCCCGCACTCCGCAGCGCGTATCAGACGGTGAGCCTCGGCAAAACAAGGCAGCCAATTAAAGGTTTGTTAGCACGTTTCACGAAGCAACTAACTGTTGGCTTCTTTAGCGATGGGACTCAACTCTCCACAAGCTTACCACTTTCACCAAACAACCGTGTCATGCACGCGATAGCGTGCGAAGCCAAATCGGTAAATGATAAAACAATAGGCGCAGATTAGCAATAATCCGGAATGCGTAGCACATTCTACAACCATTTAAAACCGTAGTGGCAACTTGAAGATGATTTCTCCTACACAGTGAATTAGGGGCAGCCTATGTAAAAGTCAGTGTTTCTATCCTCTCGGACGTGTCCGATGGAAATTAAGCGGCCCCGGAGGGATGAAAGGCTTGGTTGCCTCAGACGAAGCACGACTGAGGATCTGATCCCCATACCGCGCGCGTGGTGAGCAATTAATTTTCCCTGCACCACTGCCATATTCCGATGAAAAACAGTCAATCAAAAGTGGAAATGTTGCTGTTTTCGACAAGGGAGCTTCATTTGATTTTGCAGTCACCACGCATAGGCCTTGAATCCATCGGTGAGCTTGCGACGACCACCAGACCAACTTCAAAGAGAGGGTTCGGGCTCAACCTCACTGAAGAAGTCGCTTCCTCGGACAGAGTGCTAAGGGAGGATG
>KZ346071.1:20471-73013 GCA_002352805.1 Teladorsagia circumcincta | reverse complement strand
GAACTACCGGTTTCCCGTTCTTCAACTCAGTTCTTGGAGAAGATATCGCTTGGAGAACTGGAGTATGTCGAGATTGCCTAGCTACAGATTTTTGTTCACAGTAATTTAAATTTCCGTTTGAATGGGAAACGTTAGCATGGCTATGATTGGCAACAATATGGTGAATATGAAATTTTTATTTCAGGTCGAAAGGTTGTGTTTTAGCAGAGTTATGATGTCTCAAAGTTAGGCGCTAAAAACGGCGGATACTTTTTGACCGACCTAATACAAAATTCAAAATCATGCTCTTTTCCCGAATAAGATATCTCACTGAGGTGGATGTCATACTTTGCGAATGAGCGATTCGCTACTAGCGATTCGCGAGTCCGCGGTCGCGTTGCGGTATCAGCCAATAGAGCGACTCGCTGAGCGCAACGCGACCGCGGACGCTAGCGAATCGCTCGATTCGCAATGTCTGACACCGGCCCGAGGCTGCCCAGCAAAACCTACACGGTTCTACTGTCCGATTATGCGTGAACTGACAATACGTACCGTTAGGATACCGGCGGCTACCGAAGTCTGCACTACAGACTTCACAGCACAAGTGACGACGGCCTCCCAGTAAATCAATTAATTAGAAAATCATAGTGAGCTCATATTTGATAAATTATTGCTGTATTTGAAGCTATACATTTTGTGGTCATCTTCGTCGCTTGAATTGCGAAGTCTGCAATGGACATGCACCTGGTCGCCGCCTACAAAGGATAAAGGTGTCTGATCGCGATGGCACACACTGTAAAGGGGGACCATTCGGTTTTGATCTCACTGCAGCGTCCTTCATGCACTGCAACGCAGTTGTACGAGGCACCACAAGAAAGCACAACACCGCAGAACATTCAGATAATCCAAATGGAAACGGGTTTGCATAAAGGGTGGGTCGCAACCGAAGGTTCAAACAAACGCCAGGTTCATTGGGAATCGAGAGACCGTTTTGAAACATTCAGTACATGCTAGAGAACATATGATGCTTCCTCCGTCTTGCCTTTCTCTGGAAGGATTCTGGTTTGAGGTGGTTATTTGAATAAAATATACGCCATGGGATTTATTTTGAACGCTGATCTTGAACCTGCCCCCTGACTCTAGCTAAGGTGTCTCTGGGGAGAGCTATCCATTCTTCCCCATCCGTTTGAACAAGTAAAGAGTCAGCGGCCTAAGTGGTAGCGTTTCAGAGGCGCAGTTCACGGTTAGAAGGCAGCCTACTGGAATTGAGGTCGATGCGGTCAGTGGTGCCGGGATGAGAAAAAAACCTTGAGAAACGGGGAAGAACCCGATAGGTGGGACCATTCCCTTGTCTGTCCCCTTCCGCATTGCGACTCTCCTCGGTGCTCCCCTCTCAAACGCTAATGCACTCTCTGCAAAAAGGTTAGAGACCTGCGGCGAGTAGCTGGCCAGCCGCTGAGCGTGCCGCTTCAATGGCGGCGCGAGTGGAGCCAAGCTAGGGCGCCGGTGGCTGTCATTCGCTGCGAATTGCGTGTCCGCCCGAAACTGTGGAAGTGCGCCTGTCTTTTCACTTGGTAGATCTTCCCTTCTTCGATCTCCGTTCTTGATGGAAAATCCTCCTCCAAGCAGAGCAGCCGTATAAGTAATGCGCACTAATGGCCTAGCAGTCAGGGGAGCGGGCTTTCAGAAATGACGTCAACGTTGTCTGTTGACGCGTTTTTTGCACGCTTTCCTATAAATCGCCATAAGGAAGCGACTTCATTGTTCATTTTCCTTGAAATTGAAGTGATTTGCTTCTTGAGGTGTATGAAAATATTTCCTTGGGATCTCCGACTTAAATGACGCTGCCGCGCTAGGGTCCGTGGACGCGCCAGGCGTTTCTGCGCGAGGCGAATGTGGCATTCGTTCTCAGAGGCTGAACTATCTCGGGAGGCAGATCTCTAGCCATTTCCGAGATCTTGATCGAATCCCGAAAATGTGTAACCGTTGAAAGCGTCAAGCATTCGGTGCTGATCAATCCCGCTATGGGATGCGACAGGCGCTCTACTTCCATTCAGAATCGTAAAGACGAGTTGATTGTGACTTGGCCTATACAATGACTCGCGTGGTCTAGTCGATGTACAAGTCAGTGTTCCTCCGAAACATGTGGTGCCAGTTAAACGACCCCGAAGGGATGGAAGGTTCGTTCGCCCTCACGATCCGCGGCCCTGAATTTGATCTCCGAACCACGCGCGTGCTACGGAGCCTCACTTGTCATTATACCACTTTCACCCTTGAAGGAGGAAGGGGAGGGGGTATTCATGGTGGTTATTCTCCTAACTACTAATCGAATGGACCTATCACGTAATATGGCGAGCGTTTGCAAAATTTAAAACAGTAATGTCATGTCAAAATTGAAATGATGGGCACGAATGGTAAAACAGTTTTTTAAGGGCAATAAAGCAAACTTCCCACAAAGAAATTATTAGACTAATAATGGTTTGGTTGGTGATGAAAGCGCTTTTTCCTAGATTACATCAGAATCTCGAATTCGTTTCTCATGAGCACCAATTCGCACTGTCTATTAAGAAACTCCCACGCCTGCACTGCGGGTGCCAAAGGGATCATGAACTGACAGCGCCTAAAGCTGTTGAAAATTCCCTAGAAACTCTATATAGGCAACGGCAGGCAATCGGTCACGAAGCAACATGTGTAAAGGTGATGTTGGCCATGTTGCCCAAATAAGCAGGTGAGCACAGTTACCAAGAGCTAGGTCCAGCGATCCTACGAATGTGAGTCCGGCCCACTACAGCTGCACTATTCCCTTCACAACTCCGTATGAAAAGCAGTGTTGCCAATTTGAAAAAAAAGGCTCAAGATCAAGTTCTAAAAAGTTATCTCACTGTATATATCCGAAAATGTATTAATCGAGGAATCATAAGATACGGAGAAGGCGGAAAAGAGTTCAAAAACACCTCGACTATGAAACCTTCGGCGGAAGGAAACACTCCTTGCTCAAACGAAAGAGAGGGGTTTCGGGTCAATAATGGCCAACACATTGACTAGTGTGAGATTATTTCTCAAATTTTGAATCAGTCTATCAGAAAAAATGAAAAATGCTCGACAATTACTGATTCCCTCACAGTATCAGTCATCAAGGAGAGTGTAGTATTCAAGTTTCGAGGCCGAATTTTGAAAATGGTAGGGAAACTCAAACAACATCAAATCTTGTCTTTTCCAAATTATTGAAACGTAAAGTACATGTCTGGCATACGCAATGCTCTGGATATGAGCGACACTCCCATGACCCAGACGGGATCTGGTCAAAATATGTACGTTTCGACTGAGGAGGTACCAGAAGAATATTTGCCCTTTGAAAAACGAATCAACAACGGTTATTAGGAAAAAATCCTTTTCTGTGCATCTTTACACTACCGAAATTGGAAGTAGAAAATCGAAATAGCAGCAGAAGCCTATAGCCGCTAACAACTTACTGAGCCACCTTTTTTGCACTTTCTTCACATTTTCAATCGCAAACGTGGAGAAGATCAAAGCAGGTAATGTCCCCAGCAGGGTGAATAACAGTTGAGGAAATCCTAGACCATAGCTCTGTACTGTGTGAGAGCGAATGCCCGCGCGGGATAAGCCACAAAAAGCTAGTGTGTGATCTTAAATGCAATGCTGTAAGTGAACAAGAATATCGTAATTTTTGTGGAATTGAATGATGCGAATTTCTCAAGAAGGCCAGAAACACTTAGGAATACTCAGAGTTGACGATAACCAAATCAAAATGTGAACTACATGTACGTATATGTGATCACGCAGATAAAAGAAGAAAAACTCAAATTAACGAATCCAACTATTCATGACCATTCGATGGGGCTTGACCTTATTAGCTACTTCAATGGTTTGAAGTGAAGAACACAACGCAAAATAACACGTGGTTTTGGCCAAAGTCTATCTTCGGGAAAAGTTGTTGGAGCTGGGCTGGAATGTTTCACAGCATTCCTTGGTTACATAGTCCGGAAAAGGCACTTTCAGTACATAACCTAATCCAGTTTCTGCGAAATTCGCTAAACGAAAAAATCTTGAATTTTCTCTACGAGTACAGACAGCGCCCAAAGAAGTATTATCCCTGAGTCTGAAACGTTCCATGAGAGTGAAGTAACAAACCTCAAAAAATGACGATTTTTTTATTGAGCAAATAGGCATCATACTGCTCAAGAAAAAGGAATAGCTATTTCGGAGGTTTGTAGTTATATTTTACCTTGAGATCTAGCCAACATTCCCGCACAACAGTCATTTCAAAAAATGAAACGTAGAATCTAACTCAAAAGTAAGTACAACAGTAAAGGTTCTGTTTATATCGACGACATTATATTTTTATAATCAAAACCCTTATTCATACCAGGGCATGAAAAGGGTTTCAAGTGTATTCATATTCGAAAGGTTTTTAAAATTTCGAGAAACAATATTTCACCTTTTTAGCGTGCTATTTACGAGTTACAGGATCAAGTCACGATTGAGGATATACTATTTTCTTCAAAATTCAGACAAGAAGAGAGGAAAAGTGGGGAAAAGTGCGATGGAGAGACACACGCTGTGAGGAGAGAGCAGGCGAGAGAACACGTCGTATGCGAGACGGCGTAGACACTACGTATGTCGCGATGGTAAAAATGGCAGCGTTCGCAGCACTCGAGCGCAGGCATGAGCTTATTTGTCTTTCATATCGCAAAAATGCCACTTCCTCTGAGATAGGGGTCCTGCTACTACACACAAGAGAGAACTTCTCTAAGGGTAAAATCGATAACCGAGCTTCGACAGCCAGCCTGTTTCGGGCACGAATTAGGGTGGAAGAACAGTGTAAGGGTATCACAAAGCTCAGGAGGGCAGAGTCTGAAATTCGTCGACAACATGGATCATCTCATCTTTTTTCGCAATGAGTGTCTATGAGCCAAAAAAGATACAAGGGGTACCTAAACACGGGCCACGTAAGGCTACGGGGTTGCTGGAGATGAAGAAATAACGTACCATTCCTTAGCTGAGTGAGGAATATTCGGAATATATGGTGGAAAATCCAAACAAGAAAGAACCGACACAGAAATGTTGACATTATTGAAGGCAAGGATCAGGATCAAATTGATGTGGTAATCCCACAACTGTAAGAGCAGGGCTACGAAGTGGATTGCAAGTGGAGGAAAATGGAAAGGAAATCGTCAAAAACACAGGAAAAACAAACCATTCTGTTCTACGTTGTGGAGAACCAAGAGGCAGAGAGAGATGAGAGACAATGTGAGTCGGGGAGAGGATTAAGATGTCCGAACAGAGAGAGCATAGCAGATCAACATAGCGCAGAAGATAAGAAATCGAACAGTGGTTGGCTTTGATGGGATTCAATCAAGGTACTCGATGCTTAGCGTCTTATTGACGCGTTTCGATATGCGATGGTGGCGCAGTGCCTCCGCTGTGGAGTTCCATACATCTCAATCCAAGGAGCGGAATTTCGCTGTGGAGTTCCATACATCTCAATCCAAGGAGCGGAATTTCACTTAGGTTGAGCCGGACTATGCTTCAAGGGAAGAAAAAAGCGCCAACAAAGAACCAAGAGAAGATGGTGTCCGCTCAGAATGCAGAAAGCGTAGCCATGAAAAACTCCCGAAATCTAATGCCAGTCAGCATTATCTCATCTGGACTTTGAAAGCAGAAATGGGCCCCATCCATCCGATAACCCTATGGAAGACGCCATTTCGCCCTAAACGTATTTTCCTCAACACCTTTTCTCAGTTTGGACATCAGAATTATGCGCTTTAGAGGTAAGAGAGTAGGACTGCAATGACTCGCTCACCTCTGATGCTCTCTCACCCGAGCAAAACTCCTGGACAATTTTTTAATAAGCATCAAAAAAAATCTGCCATGTGATGATTGAGTATTACTCACCTTAAATGGCTGATGCTGTTTCACGGCGTCTTCACCGTGATACCATTCGAGAATAGGAATTTTATCATCATGTACGCATAAGACCACCCAGCAGGCTTCTCCGTATTCCACCTTCTGAAAAAAAATGTATTATTTAAATATATGGAGACTATATGGAGCTTTCGTTATTGGAGGACACTGGAGAGTATAGAGTTCGAAAATGATGATGAACTACTAGTTGCGATGACCTAACCGAATGAATTGCTCGTAAACTCGTAATGCCGTGCATGGGATAGCCCCTCGCGCTCGGGCTCCCGTCATAGCCGTCGACCGGCCAGCACGGCCAGTCCGAATCTTCACAAAGGAGCAATTCGGTTCTAAGTGATTTCACCTTAGCAATTGAATGTTTCGAGATCAGCTGACGAGTGACGCGTTTTCAGTCTAAGAAAGCGAAGCAGAACGGTGTCGACTGAGTTGTCAAGAGATGTCGTCGAAGACAACTTGAATGCAAGCAGCAGATGTAAGCTGTACGGCAAGTCACTGGTAGTCCGAGAAAAACCATCGCTCACCGGCTAAGGGCATGAATTGATTCCATCCGCATTCATTTATTTATTTCATACACTGAATAGCATGCTTTCGACTACCAATCAAACATATGACAGAAGGTAAAAACATAATCCCAGGGGCTGAACAAGTAAGCATTATATAGCAGACATGAAATTCAGTGGTAGTTAGGGATTAAAGTTGAGGAACTAGGTCGAGGAATATCGGGGAAGAGAATGAAGGAGAAAAGTGTATCCTCATTTATGAATTTTCCATGTTTGTTTTGCAGAAATTAAAGGAAGCGGTTGAGGTAAAGGGGAGCGCATCGGGGAACTATATACACTTTACGAAGCAGTCACCTCGCTGCCAATGAAGCGAACTGTGGCCCTTCCACGACGAAAGATGCGCTGGTTGCTGAGCAAGACTTCGAAAGCACTACCTCCCAAAATGCGATCCGGCCACTGGTTCAGTTGGTGATTTGGACGAGTTAGTTCGTCACAAGTGGAGCAACATAAGTAGAACACGGTTTGGCAGGTTCCACCGAACGCGTAGCGTAAACTCGTCCATTTGTCCGCTGCCTCAGCAGTTGCCCGTCTATGAATGAAAATCAACGGCCAAATGAGGGGTCTCGTCTTGCATTTCCTGACGGGTTCGGCATTTTTCGCCGCTGGCGTGCCACTGAGCACCCCACGTCCCCTGTAACGTCCTCTAGATCTTATCGTAATTACAGCCTTCAAGCAACAACACAAGAAAAAGTCGGAAGAAAAGAATGAGGAGATGACGAGGAGATTCTGAAGTGTTTGGACCACCACTTTAGCACAAAAGCTCACTGGAACGACTTTACCATCGTAGGTGGCTTCTATATCCGTGACAGGAGATTCCATTGGCTTTGGTAGGTCACCATCTAAAAGGCAAGGAAAGTGGTCATTAACAACTCAGTACCAGTTAGTGGACTTGCCAATCCTTGTGATAAACCCCTCCCCCCTTACGGAAGGGAAAGTGGGTGGAGGGTTGAGTATTGAAGCGTGTCGACTGTTCTCCGAACCAAATACAGACGACGAGGGCAATGTTAAGGAGTGGAGAGGGGGAGCGGGGGAAGGGAGGGGAAGAAATCGTGTGGGGACCCCCAAAGCCCACTAGTGGTGTGAGGAGTCCGTTTCGAGACCCCTTAGAAAAGATTGTAAAATTTTTGAAGTAATACCAATGCTAGTCATTAAAACGGTCACCTTCCACATGCAATAGATCGAGGAATCAATCGATACAGCTTTAATTCACGTAGGGACAAGCAGAAGCACTTTATTTTCTCTGGGGAAGCCGACAACCAGCACGGGGCCTAAACTTTTAATCAATGGAGTGTAGTTATCGAAAAAGGATTTGATTGAGTGCTGGCATGATTCTGACGGAGATGCACTGAAAATAACTTTTGGGCGCTACCGCAAGGTACGGGGGTATCATATGGGACTATGCTCACAAGGGAGCAGAAAGCATAGCGAGACTGATTTTGCATCCTAGGGTAACTCCTCCTCCTCACCTAAGTTACTTCCCTATTCAGCCATAAGCAGATCTTTCATGCGGTTTACAAATGCAACGTCACCACAATGCCCCCGTATCCTGCGATAGCGCCAAATTTTGACATAGTTGAGATCGACAGGTAAGCGATGCACAGAGAAAGAGAGACTTCAAAAGAATCATGTAGGTGTTATTACCGAGAAAAAACCTATTTCAAAGGAACATCGTTCTGAGGGAGCAGGATAACAAATGGTCAGTACTGAAGGGTGTCCACACGACAACCGACCGCCCTACTGACATCTTATCTTCAGTGATGTTTTATCGACATGGCCAGTGACACTAGAATCCGTCGGGAAGGCCAACTATAAATAAACCACTCAATACCCTCAGGCTCCCTATAGGCCAGCTTTCTTGCCGTTCATCACCTCCCTCAACTGCTCTATCCACAGAATCTCTGAATTATAGAAGGCATTGCAGGGCAGAAGGCCAATCAGACTCAGAAGGATCCCGTAAAATCGGGATTAGTCGGGTAATGCGGTACGCGCAGATGGAAAGCCGTCACGAAGTCTTTGCAGACATACCAGCTTGTATAGTTTGTTCCCGTGCTACCGACTAAATTGTGAACAAGCAGGAAGTGAGTTATGTGGAACGCGACTCAATGTCGCCTGTTTGCTTCACAAATTCCGCATTCGGTCAGCCGACACTAAAACGACTCAAAAATAAGACCTTGAACAACATCATATGCACGGGAGAAAATGTCTCGGGAAGGGTTCTAGAAATGCTTGGAACTTTGTTTATTTCTCTAAAGCAGTGACAAAGGAGGGATTTGCGTCTTCAGTCCCTGTGAACCTGTCCGGCAAGACCTTCTCTTCGTCGACATCAGTAAAAGAGGCAAGATTTCTAGTAAGCAGTAATTTGTAGAGGTCACTTCCTTCGATCTCGACTTTTTAGGTGTAGCACATAACAAAAAAAAACCCCAACTTTCCCTCTACTCGTCCAAACGAAGGTCAATGAGTTGTGAAAATGCCCCTTGCTTTTCAAACCATGGTTGTGATCTTCATTGTTTGACCATCCTTGGTGATTTTCGTGCTGCTTCAAAGCGCTAATCTCTAAGCAGCACTTTGATGGAAGGATTATTTACATTGATTTGAAGTTATTTCTGAATATTGACAGCTGTCTTTGCCGTTTTCCATGCGAAAGTTACGCTTGTTTACATTTATTCTGATTGAGCCGATTTAAAAGCAGAAGGCTCTTTGTTGTACTATAAAATTGAAGTTCGGAAACAATGCCAAAAAAAGCTACCACAGCTGGGAGCGGAGAGATAAAGAGCAGTTTGAGCGGAATACTGTAGACAAGTAGGTGACCAATGGTTACGGATTTATTCTGGTAACTTTCGAAATAAAAAGCGGGATTAAAACGGTAAGCTGAAATCAGGGCGTCCGCAGGAGATATGTAGCATCCATCTCAGGATTCACCTGGTACAGGATAGTAAGCAAAATTGAGTTGAATTGTAGGAGGACCTCTTACACTTGTGAACCATTCCTTTCAAAAGCCCAATTGATCATGTGGAAGTAAATGTTTGGCATTCATAAAAAACTCTGAAGCCAAGAAGCTTTTTATAACACCTCATATGTATTTCTGAAATTTCTCCGCTCATAAAATCAACTGGTTTCGAAAAATCAAAAGTAGTCACAGCTTAGCCGATAATCAACTCATCCCTTCCTCCGCACAATCAATTTTACTACACATCCCTCTTACGGAGAATGTCTTTCAGAAAATGCCCAGCTATAGGCGTACGTGCGTGGAACCCAGAACTGTGGTTTATTTTCCCTAAGCGGCCCAACGAATGCCTTAAAAGGGATCCTTGGTTAGTGGTTTGCTTGTGAAGTAGTAGCTGGGGAAGAAAAGATGATACCCTGCATCCAGGCGTTGGCAGAAATTCACACAAAATTGACTGTAGCACTTGACCTGCTTTTAGTAGGCTATCCCACTTATACATTGCAAAACTATTTGCTAGGCTCAGATAGTTTCAATATCGAACATCTTTCCGACTGCTGAACCGAATAGATCTGGAACGATGTCACCCCACCACCACTACAGCACAGTAATCTGAGTTCTCTAAAAGGCCTCTCCAGGGAAACAGTGTCTCCATGCTCGATTACTGGGAAAAAGAATTGCTAAGTTTGATTTTCGGTGGATGAAGAGTAGAGTTTCTAATGTACAGAAGTTAGAACAAACCAGCGCTGGTCAGAAGTTGTACTCAATTTTAAAGCTTTGAAAGCCTTCACCCAGCTCCTTCACCTTCTTGATAAAGCTGGGCTTGACAGGCTTGAGGTAATTCTTAATAAATTCTGTATATAAAACATGGGTAGGAACTGCTACATCGCAGCGCAACTTTTTCATTAGTTGCCAATTTAACATTCTCCTGGGCACTCGAGAGCACAATTCACCGAAGCGGTCAGCTGTTATGAAGTCGATAAAAGCTCCAATACAAAATCGGTTGCAAAAAAAACTGAAACCTCATTTCAGTATACAGAGGAAAGGAAATAGTTGTCTACAAACGGTTGTTCGCTTGTTAGATGTGCAAGGTAACAGATAGAGAACAGTTGACCTATGTTGACGTATGCACCCCACAGGATACGAACTCCATTTCCATTGAGAGCCATGAGAGTTCAAAGGTAGATGCGAAGGTACATGGTGCTTAATGAGGGGAACTGATGGAATAGCTCGTGTCACCCTTCCAGATGAACTTCCAAGTAATTCAGACTCAGAGGGTCGGAAAGTGCCCGACCAAACATACGAGAGCAGCGCCAATCACCACTGCTCCATTCCTCGCTAGATTCCAATAAGTAGATGCAAACATGAGCATTACAGCTCCTCAGGAAAATCATTTCAAAAATAGAGAGTACCCTCTGTTGAACGTACTGGGAACTCACGCGCTCACTAAAGCGCCGAACAGCATTGGGAAAAGTCCGTTGGGATCAGAGTTGTCAAGTTTGCCTTGAGTGGAGTTCATTTCAACTTCTGCTCTCGAATGACATGTTGGGATCACGGATGTATGATGACATTCGGTTCTCTCGGGCACAATCCATTTTGAAAAGGCGCACTTACCCCGTGGCGTCATTCTGCACTTTCAGCGAATTGATACGCTTTCAATTTTGCAAAGATCGCAGTCGTATCTAGCCAAGCCAAGTATTCAAGCTACTCTTATTTCCCTGTCGCAATTCAGAATGAGATTCATATACACCGAAATAGCTGAAGAGAGGTTCAGAAGAATCGAGTACCGATTAGCTTTTGTGAATGGTTATTCCATAACCACGTGATCAGGTCCGGGGGGCCCACCAAAATCTGTAATCTGACCCTTAAATTCACACATCACCGTGAAGGGTTTCTTTAGGCCGAATGACCCGGTCCTGAAGGTGCGAAACACATATAAAAGCCCCATTGCAAGGTCTTTGAAGCAAAGAGTGCCCTCTAGTGCTCGGCTATTTGAAAGGTTAACGGGTTACGACATTGTTCATGGCTTACTCTCCCTTAGTTTTTTTCCTGTAATCTGAAATGTTGCTTGGACGAATTGTTTCGAAAATAATCTTCGATCTGCAGGCTCCGAAGAAGGCCAGTGCGTCGAAACGTAAGCCGAATAAATCGTACACTAATCTCGGAGGCTTGAACAAAAGCAACTATTAGGTTGTTGCATTATAAATGACGCTTCTGTACATACCCAAAATTTTGTTGGAACAGCAACAGTTCGGCCCCTCGGAACGAGAGATAGGTACGACCTTATCGCGCTAGGCTTCGCCATTCTCCCCGCAAAGACTCGGTGTCCTTTTTGAAAAATCGTAGCAATCGTGCGCATGCAAACTTGGACACCCCGAGTCTGCATTTTTTTTTTACTTTCAGAACTGTTTCTCCTTCACAGCGTGCCTCTTTGACTCGGATAAGCAGCAGTCAGATGGAGCGTGACAAGAGCTGTTTGGGCGCGAAGTCAAGGTAATCAGCCCGATCTCGCAAATTTTCGCTGATGATTTGATGCTGATTTTTTCAAAAAAAGCAGCTTTTTTGTAGAGAAGTAACCCCATGAGACCATTGATTTTCTTCCTCGCCGAGCCAATGCACGGTCTGACGTAGGTTACTTTTTGTTCACGAGAGCTTGCCGCAACCTTGTGAGCTGGAACCGTGCTAGCTTCTCAAGATGTCATTGAACATTCACGTGCACACCCAAGAAGTTCGATCAGCCATCTTTCGAAAGAGAAAATTCGGATAAAAAACAAAAGGGCATGAGCAACGAATAGTCGCTTTTATACTCCTGGTTTCGCTCTTTCGAATAAATGCTCAAGTACCTGTGAAGGTTCAAACGCAGCCGAGTGGGGTGAAGCTAAATCTGAGCGACATTTATGACGCAACAACCTGATACAACTGTTTGTGAATGGTTGTTCGTCTGATTAACCAATTGCTGGCAGGTTTGGAAACGAATAAGATAGGTGCCAGGCTTTTCCGGCGAAGGGCAAATCCTGGCAAATCGAAATTCCTCGACGTGAAAGTATGAAACGATAAGAACACCAAATCTAGCAGTTCGAGAAAAGTAGATGAACTGAAGCACCCATGAGTTGAGCTAAATTTAGCTCGACAGATTGGAAACGCATGGGTGGAATTATTTATGTGATGCGAAGGCTGTGTCACTCAGAACGTGCTTTAGATCAATTGGCGTGTTTGTGTTTGAGCCACAACAACGTGCCGTCATCATCAATTACTTCGAAAAACCCCCACGCGTGTATTTACAAAACAGAATGAAATATCGATCGGTTTTTAAGGGTTTTTTAAGGATCCGGCGAAATCGGACAAAAACACTTCCGATGCGATATGCAATGGTGTATGAAGGACAAGTCTGTGTTTTAGAAAAACTGCGCAGGTGTGAAAAAGTAATGACTCCGGAACAAATAGAGAATGTCCTTGGCTTCGAGTGGCGTTTTACTAACAGGGTTCGTGGGGCAGATAAATATAATAGAAGAGGAGCGAGCGTAGAGGCGGAGCTGAGTATTCAGGAAAAGTAAGGCCGAAATGTACTAGCAGCGAAATGATAAGTGCAAGTAATGGTGCCACTACTGACTGCACTGCCTCCTAGGACATCGACATCTAACCAGATTAGGGGAGAAGCAGAGAAATGGATTAGAAAGTGAGCGAAAGTTTGACCTTCTTCTTACGTAGAGTACCAGTACGTCGCGTAGTTTTCTGCTGGAGTAGACTGCACTTGATTGCTTCTCTGGCCGCCGGCATCGTTGGGCGCTCTCGAACCCGTTAACAGCTAGCCGGATTGTATGCGAGAAAGCCTCTCCTCAATTCCCTCTTCACTCGACCACCACTCGCACACGCAACCAGCTCGCTAACGGCTCTATCTGAAAACCATCATTGTTGAGTAAAATGAGTCAATGCGTTACGTCCAACGGGCGAACAAGTCGCACCCACTAGAACCACACATTTCATTCAATGGTTCAACGTTTAGGAGAAAGGAGCGACGAAAAACGAAGAGAATCAAAAGAAAAAGTAAAAAAGAGATTAGAGAGAAAGACATGAAAAGCGAAAAGCGGATCACCTAGAGCTAACAGGCAGACAAAAAAATGACAGCAACAAGAATGCTGGGTTGTGCACAAAACTTTCGCCCCAGACGCTAATACAGCAGTTAAAACAAAAACAAGTCAAATTAACTTCCTAAAGCTAAAGAATGAAATGGTGCTAGGTAGCGTAGCTTGCAGCGCACTTGCCCGGTAGGCGAGAGGTGCGGGTTCGAGTCCCGTCCAGGGCGAAAGTTTTTTCACAACCCAGCATTCTTGTGAAACATTCGCAATGCGAACTGCGGCCAAAAACAGCAGTTAACAATTAAAAACAGCGAATTTCAATTAATACATCTTCTCCTGAGATGGGATGCATTACGACGCTTTGATGTCGCTGCAAAGCGCAATAGAGGAATTCATTTTATTGCTTGTCATTTGCTAGAAACCATGTCGCTCCAGAAAAGTAAGAAAGCTTACATTTTATAGAAATGGTCCGCTCTGCTAACTTTGTCCGATATTTCCGATTTTGCACATTTGAAGTTTACGGAGCACGCGCGAAAACGAAGATCGGCCAGAAAAAGTAATCAAAAAAATCAAAATTGGTACTGAAGCAAGCCGACGTAAAAATGAAAGCGAGAAAGGCCAAAACAAATCCATAAACCTCGGAAATCGGAAGCGGTTACGGTGCCTTCGAAAACGGGCGGTTCTCGAAGAATACTAAAAATCTTATATCTCGATGCTGTCGCCTTCTATAAGAATAAAAATATCATGCAGTAGATAAGACTTCCGAACGAGAAAAATCGGAAATCGGGATAAAAATGCACCATGAGAAGAAAGCCATCACTCTAAAGTTTTGTCACGTCATAAAGATACTTCATTTAATAATAAAAACCATATTAATAAGGAAGTTTTAGCAGCCAACTTCGCTTTTCTGGCGCTCTTAATTACGTTCAACGCAAGTACCCATTACCCACTACTGCTATGCATATTTTCTAGAAATTCACAGAAACGCAATATACCAGTATACCGGGATAAATCACAAAAAGTTCTTCAACTACGGTTTTCATTGAAGTTCCTTTAACGTTTGCTTGAGCGGAGGTTTGCCTGAGCTCAAGCGCTAAATAGCTCTGCTTAGTGAAAGGAAAAAGAAATGTCTAAGTCAAATATTCGAAAAACCATGTAAATATTCGAGCCAGGGTGATGGCCAGTGGTGTCTTCGTAAGGGGATTACGGCAAATATTCGACCAGATGCCATCTCTATTGTTGATTAATTGGGCGACTAGGGGGATTTGTGTCATGGGGCTTTGACTCACCGTGGTAGAACGAGAATAATAAACTTCCATACATTCCCTGCTTCCCATCTGTCTCCCTTCTACCACTACAACTGCACTCCACGGGATACACTGTCATGCTGCTGACTTATTGTTGTCGCGTTCTGCGGTTATCCAAGGAACCTCAACGCACCTGACACAACTCTCCGTAGTTAAACCTGCTGAATCCAGCCGGAATCAACCACGTGCCACTTTTACCGTTTTTGGAACCTTCTGAAGGATCCCTTTTCGAGATAATCCCAAAGGCGGTTGACCCTGCCTCCAACACCCCCAAGGTTGGCTTTTGCCTCACTTTCATTTCATCTACTAAACTGCATCCAATGTGATGACCTACCCAGGAATCTTCTTTCTAACCACTGAAGAATATGCTTCGCTACAAAGTTTGAGAAAAAGATGCGACTCGAGCGGCCAATGCAGTAATTTCCTAACCGAAAAAGAACTTCCGGTTATTTTTTAATTTATTTTCAACGGCAATTTGGCGGTATTGCAAAATCGACATAGTAAACTTCGACTTTGCTTACAGCACGAATAACGGACGAATAATCGTTGCATGACACTGCGTTACTATTCCCCCACCTAACTTATAACCACTCCATGACTCACTGTCGACTTCTTCTTAATAGATGGAATTAGAACTGCTGACATAATTCCGGAGCTGGAAGGTTAAGTGCTATGTTATTGTAGTTCAACAACTGAATGATGTCACAAGATAGTAGTTCGCACAAATTATGTAAAATATAATAATAACGGGCTGACAATAAAGAAATTTCATCCTTTCTAGTAACGAGCCTCCGAAACCCCTCTTATATTTGCTGCACGAGAATCGGAGACTTCAAAAGTTTCACGGCACAACCCAGGCAAAAGTCTTGTGGACGATTCCTTCAGGTTTGCAGCACAGATCCCTTGAGGGCAAACACAGATGTGGCACTCCCGTGCATAGAAACTACCTGACAAGGGCGCTAGGGTCTTGCGAAACAAGCTGCAGCAGCTGCAATGTTTTCAGGCTGTTGTCCGGCGCCCTCTCAGCTATAGCGCTCTCTCGCCCTAGCCCGCTCTCTCATTGCCTTGCACAAGCGCTTTACGAAAAAGAGCAAACCTTAACCAAAGCGTTTTCGACAGATTTTCTTTCCTTTTTTCTTTATTACCTGCCCATTTCGCACCAATACATTAGTATCCGTGTGCGAGAACCAAACCAAAAACCATATTATCAGAAGTACATATAATAGGATTATATTACTATTCCTATGATATGTAATGATCTGATAATATGTAAGACTTCATAGTAATACCACTGGTTAATACATCACTGATTTTCTTGCTCCCTGCGTTTTTGAAAAGCCACCAGTCAGGATGAACATTTGTGAATGGGTCGCTAACCCAAGCGGCCTTCATGAAAGAGCGCTAAACCTTCTAAAGAGATAACACTTCGCTATTCATTTCGTACTATCCTACTAACTCAATAATCCCAATATTTTATGAAGAAAATCAAGGTGAATTAATTGAAATAGGCAACAAATTCACGTGACATCATTAGTATGCGAGCGGAATGGCGATCTGTTCTCAGATGAAGGAGGAGGAGGTGGAGTGAATGTATGCGGTCTTGTTTTGACTGCAGTTGTTCGTAATGAATTAGTCAGCATCCATAATTGCAGAAACCTTCACAAGCAAGTCAAAAACACGGCTTAAAAAAGGAATCAATATCATGAAGGATACTGTTGAGCTGTTGTGTATGTATTTCATTTTCCACACACACACACACAAGCCTGCACTTGGTCGGCTCATCATGACGTGATGAAAAACACCAAAAGAGTTCACTGAAAAAAAGGAAACCACAACAAGCGAAATGCATTGAAACGGAATGCGATCATCTATCGGGACAAATCGGATTTATCCAGCAAGGAGATGGGATGCCCTTTCCTATGTTTTTATAGATTTATGAAAACTGACAGCAGTAGGAAAGCCATGGCTTGCCAATCAATCCTACTTATCCTCCACCAAAAACTATCAGCGCCGCCACATTAAGAATAAGATATATCCCTTCCCTCATGGCTACGGTATTTCACCCGCTAACAAAGTATTATATTCGCTAGGATATGCAGCGAGTACAACAAAAACTTGTAATTGTACAGCGTTGGTCGCTAACCAATCTAGTAAACTATTCTAACAAAAAAGACCATCTAAACGCCTGAAAAATCATTCAGATTACTTGTCCTATTGGAGTTGTGAACATGGAAAAGAAAACGACACATGCTCATGCCATCTTGGAGGAAGCGATCACAATAGAAAGAGCACATTGGTAAAGTACATGCGCCACAGTGAGCAGTTACTTGGATGCCAACGAAGCGAGCTGTGGCGATTTCACGATAAAAGGTACGCTGGTTGCTGAGTAAGACTTTGAAAGCACTCCGCCCCAAAGGAGCGCCGCCCACTAGTGGCTGGCGACGTGGACGAGATGTGTTGCCAGCAACTGCACAACTGGAGTAATTCGACTGGAGCATGGTTCAGCGTGGTGCCACCAAACGCGTTACGGTGGTCTCGTCCACATGTGCCGTGTTTACCACTGCCCATCCATGAGCGAAGATCAGGTCCAAAAGAGAGGTCCCCATTCCACGCTTTCTTGACGGATTTCTCTGCTTTTTTGCCACTGGCGTATCATTGAGCACCCCCAAATTCCTTGTAAAACCCTGTAGAGACTATCGTGATCGCTGCCTTCAATTTACAGTTGTTAGGGTGAAATTTGGATAATCTAACTTCCGATTATGAAGCTCTCAGCGATTTCGCCTTCTTTCTGAAAACAAAAACTCACAATTAAGAGAGCATTTCCATGAGAAGTACCGCGTGTAGTACAAGAGGGCCGCTTCAGCGATAATGGTCAAATCCTATAATAAGACCAAATCCCATGTAAGTCAATCGCATTTCTATAGATGATTAGCAGTTTCTAAGAGTGGTGGCACCTCATAGAACACATTGATAGCTTTTTTTCAAGTCGCAAGCTTATGAATGAAGATAGCGCATCTACCAATGTATGCCTGTCTCTTTTGACCCGATTGTGGTTTCTGATGCTCGAGCAGTGTGGGAAGATGAATGTGGTTTACACCATCACAGGCGACAAGAGCCATCAACGCAGGATGTGTCACACTTTCTCTTCCATGAAAATATTGTGGGTTTTCTCAGGCTCAGTGCTCGCCTACTTATTCCGAACAGCCCATACATGTGAAAAACGATCTCTCGAACATGAATATACCACTTAATCATATAGTCCTTCTGAAACTTGTAAAACTTGACAGCAGTCCAAAACCTTCCAGGCGATTGACGAATCTGACCACAGGGACTTCATGCTCGGAATTTCATTCCTTGCTTGACAATGGATGTCTAAATCTGTGGCTGTTCTCGACTTCTGGTTACGGATGGGACAGAAGAACAAGTATTTCCAGTGCTGGCTCTATGGCGTGAGTTGGCTTGACCTTCTCGATTTGTTACCTTGAGGAATACAAAATGTGTCATGAGAAGTCAGCAGAAACCCTTTTAGATACTATACGAGTTCATAATCGAAATGTAAAGACCTCCAAAATCCAATATGGAAAATCCAATGATTGAATTAGATGACTAGATAATCAAAACGAACAAGCCAAGCTTGGGATGAACTTTTATTCAAAAAAAATTGATTCGCGAAGGGCCACGAAAACTGTTTTGCGGCTTGAACAGTAAACCCATCATGTTAACTCATCGAAATTCGTGTGAAAATATGTCAATTCGCCTATAAGTCATTGTTTTCGTGGCTAACAGCAAGCCAAAAGCTCAGAGCGCTGGATCTCGTTCAGGAATGCGCCATATACTCGGATTCCATTAGAAATCGTTGACATTGTGGGGACGCCTTACTCATACAAGGAGTTGTGGGAGTCGGCCTATGTGTAGTAGTTGGAAGATTCAGTGGAAAAAACTCACTCTGCGGTTGCGGCACGTCATAATTCAAACATTAATTAGATACGATCCACTTGCAAGGTTTCTACTGAAGACAGTTCGAACTACGGCGAGGCTCAAAAGGCAAACGACGAGGGACTTTGGAGCCCTTCACAGCGCTACCCTGGTTATCAGCTTAACACGATGACGACAGCGAGACGCGGTTGCGCGTCTCACTTTGCGCACCACGATGAACATTGAGACGCGGTTGCGCGTCCCACCTTGTCATCCCTTTTTCTAGCGCACGCGCGGCTTCCTCCCAACTTGTCTGTTACTATGCTATGGATTACAACATAACATAACTGTTAATGACATAGCTCACGGTATGATCTTATATGCTCCAGTTTAGGAGAAGTTTTCATGCGCAGCGAAATTGGTATGTAACTCGCTCTATTCTTTGTTTTCTTCCTATTCTCACGAACATCTCAATAAAAAAGGGTAGTCGAATTGAGTACAAACCTAGAGGGTCACAAAAATATATGTTTCACTCGGTACAAGCGCATCAAAGACACTTTTGGTACCCGCTAGAGAGAAAATGACTAAAATTTCCTTTTTCATCTCCACTACACGTTTTTTTTATCGCAATTCGCCATTATATCCTCGATCACCTTGTCGCATTGAACAATGGTTTTGTAACACTGCTTCTTCCCAAAGTTATCATTCAAAATTCACACGTGTGAGGTGTGGGGGCAGCGCTCGCAAAATCGCCGCTGTCCCACGTGGTCAAAAAAGCTAAGACGCGCACTGTCTCCAATGTGTTGAAGAAAGCATCACTACTCCGCTCAGTGCTGAACAGTGAAAAGTCCCCCCCCCCCCCAGCCACTGAGCCAATTATCCCTCTCATCACGGATCCCGCCACCGGGCTTGATCTTGGTCCATATAAATCAAATGCCCTTTTGCGCCTCACTATGATAAACAGAGGTAGTGTTATGGCAAATGGAGCGTGTTATCGAGCTAACCGTCTTAAAGTTCGTCCCTTATAGAATTCCGCCCATAACAGCAAAAACCTTCCATTCATCGGCTAATTATTACTACTAGTGTCATAAAACGGTGACTTCTACAGCGGTTGGCTCAAAATAATTTTTGTAGGCTTAACCGCATTAGAATGCCACTGTGTCACTTCTGAATGGCAGCAAATGCTTGGCGCATCCGCAGACGAGCGATCAGTTTTCATCACTCAGGTCAGTCCCTAATTCATACTTTTTAAGAAAAAAATGTGAGAACGCGTACTAGTAATACTGACAAAATGAACATACACATAAGCGTAAAAGATCGCCAAATTAGATGAACGGGTATACGGATTCAAACACACAACACAAAAATAACCAATTTCCTGTTGGACCTACCGCTGAAAACAACCCTATTGATGGGGGAGACGAATGTCTTTCCTGTGATTCATCATATTCGCATTCAAAACGCCGCATTCACCGAATCCGTAATGCGATCGGCGCTAGGGCTGTAATGCTCGAAACGGGCGTTACTTTGCTGCTCGAGCTCACTTGAGGTTTTCTGGGACTGAGAAATAGCGCGAACTGAATGATACTGATATGCATGCGGTAGTAATGTGCTGTGCATGAATCTAGCGTGTTTCAAGAGTTTTTTTTTTGATTTATTGTTTGTGTAAGCATCCTTGTGATATATTGATGAATAAATAAATAAACAAATAAATAAATAAATAATCCGAGCACTAGCCACTTACTGCTGAGTAGCAACTTGCACGCAGTTCACTTTCCTTTAGCACTAAATATCATCCTTTATTTTTCATGGTATGCATAAGTTTCCGATAAACAAATATAGCTCCCGTCGAAAAACGGTTTGAGGGCTAATATGTAGAAGTATTGATTGATCACGACCTATTCACAAATTGGGAAGCGGTCCTCTTTTATGAAGCAGAACTGAGGCCTTCTAATCCATCCCATTTCTTGGTCATGTGATTTCTCACGGGAGAGGGAGAGCACTTCAGAGGATAGATTGAAGCCCATTTCAAAAAAAGGAAAAGCTTTGACGGAATCCTAGGGATGCCTAATCTTACTCGAAATGCACTCCTGAGTCGAAAAAGATTATGAACATTTTAGGCCTATGGGCTGGTTCTATGTATACGGATTCAAAAGTAAAGCTATAATAGTCTGCAACCTGAGAAGAATCGCAAATAGGTATGTCTGCGAAAAGAATTACATACGATTCAAAGGAGATACAGAACTAGCTCTTCCGCGATTTACCGAAAAAAATAGGGCCGAATTAGGTGATCGGTACCTATGCGTTTATCCCTTTCCGCAGATGCTCCGACGATTCGCCTGGACCATACTCTTTTCCAAGGTTGTGCGATGCGAATAGTGCTAGGAATCGAAAAAAGGGTCGATGTTAACCATTCTCTTCAGCCAAGCCCTTGGAAACATTCCTAGAGTACGGAATGAGAAGTTTCAAGAATCCTCAGCATTGATTCGGATTAGTCTACAAAATTTGGCTAATACGGCACCCAACCCCATTAGCGGTGATATGTCAGATCACCTCCCTGTTCAGCTCCTACTCTCTCCTCCTTCTTCCATCCTACCTGCACCATGCTTGAACTTACCCAGAAATCCCGTCGAGAGAGGCAGGGTGGTAATACACCGAAATAAAAAAAAGAGAAGTGTTGGTAAACTTCTGAAATTTCTAAAATCCCCAAAAAAGTCATGAAAAGATCTTGGAAGCTCTTCTGCGTCAAGCCAAAAAAAAACACGCTCTGACTAAACACCATCCTCTCCCTGAAATCCATGGGAAATTTCGTCTAATACGACCTTTCTTGCGCAGAAAACCAAATACGGCCGCTTTTGAGAAATTTTCGACACTGGCCATAACCCGGCTAACGCCGAGAGATGTTGCGGATGGATCGCATCGCACGCGCAAGAGACTTCAGCGATTGGGCGATGTCAGACTTTGCGATTTGAGCGATTCGCTGGCGAGTCGCTGGATGCGAGCGTTGCGCAAGCGAATTGAACATTGCACCAGCGAATTGAACGTTGCACCAGCGAATCGAACTTCGCGCCAGCGACTCCACAGTGTTTGGATGTGGCGGGTCGCTTGCGCAACGCTCGCATCCGGCGATTCGCTAGCGAATCGCTGGGTACGACCGATTCGCTAGCGAATCGCCGGATGGTTGCAAAGTCTGAAATCGGCCAATGGCTGCTCTAGACAGTCACCAATCACGCTCGAGAAGCAAATGCGTTGCACCCTTCCTCAACATTTGAATGGAATCAGGACATCGCCTAGAGCATGACTCACGTGAATCCCAATTATAAAAAGTAGCTGAACGTAAAATTAGACGTAGCTCTCGCTTCACCTTCAGTCACCCTGAGAACAGAGGCTCAAGCACTTCCAAGAATAACAAAATTTCCAGTTGACCAAATGAATCATTCAGGGACCGCTGCAGGACGAAAAGACCATCGGACGTGCAGCAGACATCGAAGGTGATTCTTTCAACCGTATTCTGAGTTGCTTCTTGGCGCATGCCCTCATTCCACACAACAACATCCCATCAAGGAAGTACTTGCTGCTGATGGAAAACATGCTTTTCAACAACAACGAATGAAATCCTTGAGACTAGTTTTGATAAGGTCGTGAAGGAATTACGTGGCCATTGAACCAGGAACCGTCTTGCAAAACATTTACATAGAGTTCAAGCATCAGAAACTGGAAACAGTCTGGTGAACCCTTATGGAGTTGTCTGAAGCAGTTAGATGTTCCAGTGAAATGACTTCCACAAAGCTCAGCTGTGGATGAAACATAAGATGGTGTTACCTCACTACTGAAACCTTATGGATCTGGATGCTTGCCTAATGTTGATAACTGAGGAGCATAATGAATGGCAACCCGAAATCTCACTGCGACTTTGAAATGCTTGATACAGTAGCCTTCTCAAGGTTATTACCTGCTCATAAAAAGGTTCTGTTGGGCATAACAGTTTGAAAAGATAAAAAAGCAAAAAAGGAAGAATCACAGCTTTCTAGGATACGCCACGTATTCATTACCATTCGGAATCGTGGTGGTAATTTGGAATGATTCGGCCTATACAATGACTTGTAGGGGTTAGCTATGCACCAACGTCCAAGAACGTGCACACGCCTCTCAGAAAAGGGTGGTACAATAAACTGACTCTAGGTGGAAGAAAATTTCGGTTGCCGTGGGCGGCCTGCTATCCAGTATTTAATCCCAAGACCGTGCGCGTGGTAAGCGAGCAGCTTGCCACTGCACCACTTCTGTCCTTGCAGAAGTGCACAACGCAAAACAGTTTCGAAAAATCAAAAAACTTCAGAGAGAGCTTGAAATAACCTTTTCAGAAGGAACTAGAAGAAAAAAACAGGCTTTATCTATGGAACAACCTAGCAAGAAGCACAAGAAATGGATGCTTCTGTTTTCATGGAAGAGAGAGGAGTCACCAATTTTGGAGGAATTGGCAAGCACACTTAATGATCTATACCCTACACTGCCCCATTCTGTACTTCGTGAGATCTCTGATCAAAATTTGGATAAGATTGAGAAGGTCCTAAACGGGAACTGACACACACATGATCCAAATGCCGCTCAGTAATGTATGACCAGGGTCAATAACGCGCTGGGCTAGGACAGTAAAAGGGTAGGGTAGGGGTGGGGTTATGAGAGGGTTGGCTTTACATTTGGTGAGATGTCACTGCATTTTCGAAGAAATCAGGTCAAGGATTTTTTAGAATCGAAAAAATTTTCGTTTCATCCAAAGGAGACATCATTTGATAGTCACAGAGTTACAGATTCCCTTCTGCCCCTCCATTCAAAGAGCTAAGGTTTTTTGGAGATGAAGGTGTGCCAAGAACTGCCAGGTTCAACACTACCACCAAACATGAATGATTTTGAGGTCAGATATGGCTGTGGGGGAGGGAAGGGGAAGGGGAAGACACCATAGTGAAATTGAAATCGGCCCATCGCGGCGGTTGATCAGGTATCATATCCAACTCTGAGTGAGTCTTTACTGTACAGGTCTCTTATTTGTCCTATTCTTTTTTAGGCCTGAAATGATCGAGAACAATCTCTTCTTCACACCCGCACCCAATATCATATAGTTCTCAAAATTAGTGAAAACATAAAATCACGGCAAAGCATTACTCAAATTGAAACGTCGAAGGGCTGTGGCACGCTACATCTAGCGACAGTTCAAGGTGACAAATGAGTTCCCACAGGTAATGAATGGACGCTTCAATACATTAGGAATCACCACAATGGAAGGAAAGGGGATTCGAGGGTTACACTTGGCACTAAGACAAATAATATCAAGTGTAGGAACCAGGGTCAACCCTACGTTGTTACTAGTAACAACGGGGGGAGTCGTACCCGCTTGGGTTTGGAGGAGGGGGGGGGGGTCGTATCCGTTTCAGTTGCAGGAAATTGCATGGGAGCTTGAGGTGGAACGGGCGGGTGAGTCGAAGGCGCGCGGGAAAAAAATTTGCCGTTTCAGCGCGCGTATAAGTCACCCCGAACCAGTGGTGCAGTGGAAATACAGGTAAGTTGCGGTAGCGGTAGTAGGAAGAGATGGTGGGGTCGAGCTGTGGGAAAGGGGGGTTGTATCAAATCTACCTTGGAGTAGGGGGGTCGTAAAAATTTTTCGAAAAGTAACAACGATAGGACCGACCCTGGTAGGAACCCGTCGTCCTCCTTGCCACTTTAGTACCGCCAAATTGAAAAAATTGGTGTAAAAGGCCACTCGGAAACTCTTAAAGCAACAGTCTCAGAAGGAATTCGAGGCGATAAGCGGTCGGTAACGAAGTTGTAGGTGAAGAGTTGACCGGTAATAAAGAAAAAAAGCGAAGTAATCCGCCGGCGAAGCCTTTAAACAGGTTTCACCTAGTGGACGAGTTGTCCGAACTACTTGCTTCGCCAGATTTCAATCGCATTTGCCCTAATACAATTAGAGACTTATGCATCATATAATAACAGAATTAGATCAATCAAATTAAATAAGCAAGTAGAACCAATGAAAAAGATGCGGCAATGATTGGCAAGTGGGCGTTTCGTGAGATATTACCGAACGCCTCTCTCAACGGCGTCTTCTTGGCTTCTTTGCGGCTTCCTAAAGTGAGTTTTTGGTTAGTGACATTCCTATGGTCTTGATTAGAGCTAGCGCATCATTTCCACCCCATAGCATAGAATTTTTGGAACCCTGCTGAGACTGTTGCTTTAAGGATGTCAGTCATGAATAAGGAGTCACCTCAGTACATCACTTCAGATGTTTTAGCATGACAGGGCATCTAGTAATAAAGCAAAAATCCTGCAATGAAGAATTTTAAGCTCATGGTTTTCGAACAATTGATACCTAAGAATCTCAGACCGAATTCAGCTGGATTTTCTGCGCGGTGATACTTGAGGCCGCACCCAACTAAAACCCCGAAGAGCCTAGTTTTTTTGAAAAGGGCACAGCAAAAAACCTGGAATTATTCTGACACATCTCACCTGTGTGCCACCGTGCACGGCTCCCTCTTCATCCGATGACCCGTATCAATACAACCTAACAGATTTCAAACCCAACCTAGCTTTGCATTAAGATATTACCGGCCAAGATATTTTCGTGGTTGAATTATTTCATTAGGCTAATATACGTTTTTATTGATGTAATGTCTTGGTTACCATAATTTTGGCCCACCCTGTATAACTTGAGCTCAAACATCACAGACAGACCAAAAATAATACATGGCATAGAAATCGAATACCCAAATTTTTTTCAAGCCAATCAACCTTTGACATGACCTTTCTATCCCAAAATCTACCAAGTTCGAGAAGTGAAAAGGCTCCGATGGAAGCCAGAGCATCGACCTCTCGCTGAGGAACACATGGTCATTTGCATGTGCAATCGACCGATCGATATTCATGCAATACGAAAACGCATACGATTGTGATCGTTAAAACACTATCTGAAGCACAGAAAGCTTCCCAATATCGCTAAACTAATGGTGTCTTATGAATCTCTATCATTACAAAAAGACTGCTACAAAAACAACTATTTTGCAGGAAATACAACTTAGGAAATTGAGCGAGCGGAGATCAGCTGGTGGAAGCAGCTCGCAACCTCTCAAGGAATTCTTTTGGGTGGCTTATGAGGATTAAATGAGATCTTGGCATCTTTGAAGAAGCGGCGGCTTGAGAGGCATGGCGTTATTCTGACGCGCACGTACGAAAACAGCTGCGAAATCGATTCAAAGGACTGAAGAACTGCCGACTCCGACAAAGGACACGAGTTTTTCATGATTCTAACGGCAAGAACTTGCTCTGAGGAACTGACCAGTTCCTGAATCGCCGTAGATTGACTAGCTGAACGAACCGCTACATTCTCATGCATACATCAAGCCCTCAGCCATGTCAACGTTTTTCGAGCCGACAGAAAGTTCTCACGCCGAACAACCTTCGTCCGGCGACCTTGTAATTGCCCCTCAACGGGAGAAGATCTGAGTAAAAAGTCGATTCCAACCTGGGTTATGTTCGAAAAGCCAAGTACCCAACAAAAGCGCAAGGGAACCTGCGTAATCAATAGGGATTATGATTGCTACTCGTTGTAATAAATAATAACAAAAAGCAAAACGAAAATGAAGTAAGTCAAGAGTGTGGAATGAGTGAGGAAGAAGTTTAGGAGATAAGGCAACGAAGTCGGACTCGATAGGTACACTTCTGCTTCCAACGACACGTCTTGGACACTTATCGATTTTTGCAAAAAACGCATTGATCTACACTTTCATGATGTTTGATACGGCATACAATAGCACTTGTTAGCATGAGTTCTAGCGGAAGAGCTTGAACGCCACAAGTAATGAAGATATAATGAATAGGCTGGTATCTGAGTCCGCGATCCGTCGCAAGTTCGCGCGATTCTGTCATGAGCACTCATCATTCATCCATCAGCGTCAAGCAGAAATGGCGGCGGAATTGGAGAGCATCTTGCAGTACGATCGAGCACTTGAGATTCTTGTAACCCGTCGCGCGAATCGCGCGAATGCTGCGACGGATCGCGGACTCTGACACCAGCAGTAGGACTCTATAGCCCACATTTTTCGTTGCGGAGTAATTTTCAATTTTTCGCAATAATCCCGAATGTACTCTTAAGAGAAAGAACGGTGTCATTGGATTCATTACAAAATACAGAAATATGGGGTGTGTACACAAGAAGTTTTTCACACTAGCTCGGAGTCAGCACCGAATCATTGGTCAACTTTTTATTTGGACAACCTTCCTGATAAGATAAGTACGAACTGATTCATAGGAGCGTATCACTAATGCAAATAAGGAGGAATGTTCCGAGAAATCGAGGAAATCGATCAGACTTGACACAACAAAACCACACCTTGAAAGAAATTTCTAGACCACAGTCACACTGGAGACCCTCAAACAACCTTCCCCCCCCCAATCACCATATCACATGACACACTCCAACTACGCCCCCCAAAACTCCTTCGAAACTGCCGTCGGACGCGAGAGGGGAGGGGTCAAATTCCACCTTTTCGCACGATTTCCTTCATTTTCCGTAACTCACTTTCCACATCTTCAAAAGCCCTGCTTCTTCTACTCTTCCAGAAACCTCAAAAACACCCTCCTCCCTAATATTTCAGGCTAAACCCTCTCACTGGCAAATTACTAACGGATGCTTGATCTGGGTTCGCCCTAGCTACATAAATGACGGACGTGGTGATCTGCTCAATACGATATTTCTTCAAAATAGCTTATGCCCTTCTTCGAAAGCTGTTTAAACTTCCATAAATGCTACCGCTATGAACAGAAAACAATTATGGCACCGAAAAACAAATTAGGAACCATTAGCAACAAATGGAATCTCGACAAAAGATAACAGTGCTTAATTTATTGAATGGAGCTTAGAATTTTGTAGACTGCTTCGCGACAGCGCGCGTAAATGTGATATTTTGCGAACGCAGCGATTTTCAATAACGACCTAGCTTCTCGGCGATTGAATCGTAATCAAGAAAAACCAATGTCTGTAAGTTGGGAAATAATGTATTGCACACTTTGTACTCAGATGTTATAAGTAGGATAGAAAATGACCGGATGATTCATAGCATCTTCACAAAAGCCGCAGCACTACACTGCAATTTATTGATCATACTAATCTGCTTGACCAAGAAAAATTTATGCGAATATGTAACGAGTTGTCATTGCTTTTTCTTGGAGTTCTAGTTCTATGTGATGGCACGCATGCACGTAGAGAAACCACAAATCGCTACTAGCGCATACTAACGGATACTACCATTGTACTTTGTAGGAAAGGTAAACAAATAGGAAGTCCGTCCGCTGAATGGCACGAATTACCTTTGGAGTCGCTTGACAAGCAAAAACCGAGCCACCCTTCGAAGCAGTAAGAAAAGGGCGAGATGGTTGTGAAAAGTCCATAAAACAATCGTTAGAATTACGCAGTCGCTAGAACAAGTTACAGTACGCATTCTATAGGAATTCTAGCTACGTACACAACTTGTAAACGTTATTAAGTAGTAATGCTCATAGAACAAACAGTTTTTAATTTTGAATCGTATCTTCAGAACGGCGAACGATTATTTTTGTTCGTTCCAGTTTCGGCTCGTCAACCCGACAACATTTCCCTATCGCGTAATGATGGCTGAGTCATTGTACTTTGTCATCGCGTTACCAGTTTTTTCCATTTCACCGCCTCTTTTCATCGGTTAACCGGAATTCCCTATGTGTTCTATGTGCCGAGTGTTTTCTTTTGAAACATGAAGCTCGATCAGAAATATGTTCTTCACTGAAGAATAAAATTATTTCAACGATACCAGTCGTTTAGAACAACAATTCGACATCGTTCCAGCACTTTCTTTCCAGAAGCACTAAATTTTTGTATAGCTCGGTATCCGTATTATTGTAACCGCGGACAGCGCTGGCAAATGTCTACGATTTTCAGCAAAATCCATGTGAATTTAGCATTCTGAAAAGACCAAACGTATACTTTTCGTCCTTTAAAGTAATTGTTCAACAATGCAAAAAATATGAATAGGCTGGCCTACGTAAGTCATAAAATCCAAGAATCTGTATGCCATTGAATGGAGGCATAGTGCGTGGCGCAACCCGGAAAAGTATTACTCGAAGTAAATAGCCTAAGATTCTATATTTTTACTGTAAAAACAAAATCGGTTTTTCAAATGTTATAAATTACCACAGGGGACCTAATCCGAAACAAATGTAGATTTTTTTTGTGAGAAGGTGAAATGATCAAAATCATCCTGGAAGCGCACTTCTTTCGTTGCGTTGGCTTTTCCCACTGTCATCACTAAGCTGAAGCATCAACGCAACTGTCAATTGTTCTGCATAATTGCTAGCTGTTGAAATAGAGTTTCTTAGCGGAATCCTTCCGTTTTAGGAAGAAAGAATGATCTACAAACTTATTCACCAAGTTTAACAAACGGTGCAACTGATTATGTCATATCAGTGATTTTATTACAAGAGAGACGAAATGGAATTGTATCGCAAATGCGGTTTGCATAGTGTTGTTATATTGCTGCACAATTTCAGAGAAAGTAATGGTGAGAATGTAAGTATGCGGAAAGGCCGCAGACAACCTAAAACGAGAAAGAACAAACAAAGCGCACAGAGGAGAGGGCGCACTCGGAAATCGGAAATCGCAGCACCATGATCATTTGTGCGTTCTTTGGCGATGGCGGCATATCAAGGATGAATCCATCTATTCCTGTGTATGCTCTTCATTACAAGGAGATAGTCGAGAATGATTGTCTACTTAATTACAGCAAATTAGCTGCCCTTATGGTAATTGTCATTGTTGAGATAGATATATGAGAAAGCGGGCATGGTAGTGTTACATTACATCGCACTTCAAGAGTAATGATGAGAAAATGGGGCGAAGAGACAACTGTCAACTTGCCGAAACTTGCTATTCAGTTTTGGAAAGAATCAGGTTAAGCTTTCGAATGAAGTTAAGAGTTCAGGATGAAGACAAGCCCAATACCGCTCCTTTTAATAAAAAAACAACGAAATCTGACATCGAGTACTGTGACAAGCATTGACACCTTGTTTATTTCATGATTGCCAAGGGCTTGAAATAGCTCCTGATCATCGTACTGAATATTAGTCACAAAATCCATTGTCTGAGGTACACGAAAGGGAACTTTTGTGATCCTGGTGTCATGCCTAGTTCGCGGCGCACCCTCGGCAAGTGATTGGGGTCCCGTTTCTTTCTTACTTCCGACAGTGCCGTGGAACAGCTAAACTTGATTTTCATCAATCGATTACTACTAGCCACGAATCAACTTTCAGCAACTATCGATACGTTGGTCACAAATTACTGTAATCGTAGCAATGAGACTGAATGTACCCGACGAACTAAGCTTCAAAAATGACAAATTGATGTCAAGTCCGGTCGTCTGTTAAGGTGGGTGCGAGCGTTCTGTGATTGATGCCTTAAAATCCATTGGTTCTATGGAACTTTTCTTGAACAAGAAATGATGTTTGGGGATGAATCGCACTTACGTTCAAAAGTAATCGCCGAAACAGTTCTTCAGGCATTTCTTTCTCCCTCTTGAAAACATTTTGAGAGTAGCTAAGGAAATTTTTTTCTGAATATCGCGAATCTTTAAGATTCAACGCTTCAAAAATTCCAAGGAATATAGCATACTAAAATTTGGAGCGAATCCCACAAATGAGAACGAAACGCGGGAAACCTTTTCGGCGAACTCTTTTGACCGCTAGCGTATCTTTGACTTTCCAGGTCTCGACGACAAAGGCGCCAAGGTGAAGCGTTAGCTTAATAAAGTTAGTACAATCTTGACTGCGATTTCAATTAACCTGATTAAAAGCACGAAAAAACGATGCATTTGGCCCCTCCAAACTTATTGGTAAATTTTTTCAATGAAGCTTGATCAATATAATAAGTTACTGTGGAAAGCTAGGAATAGAGATTTTTATATGAGTTGCACTGCTGTAAAGCCAGTGGGGAAGTTTGAGTTGACATAGCTGGGCTCTGCCATAAAACTGCTGATCGCTGCTGTCAAATAACAGCTATACAAACAATATAGCGTGACTAGTCATAGTCAGAAGTCCAACTTTTCTATTTGCTGTGATCAATTGGCACGAGTTGCAGAGAACGCTGAGACAACGAAGTGAGTCAAAAGAGGGATGTTGAGGCGAATCGCGCAGGTAGCAGGGATGAGTCAGACGGCTCACGGTATGCACGAGACACCATCGTCAACGTATACATTGCAATCGCCCGTGTTCACCTCTGCCCTCTCCCCCCGCGTTCTCGACGCATCCTTGCCCCCTCACTTAACCGCGTTCGCTCGTCGCTGTCTAAATAGCGTAGCCGTGGCCGCCAACACATTAATCATCATTAATCTCGGAATTAATCGCCGCTGTTTGTGATCAAAGTTCGTGACAAAAGTAGACGTGTTTTCAGAGATGACGGAAGGAAAAGAAGAACAACCTGAATCGGAAATCGGAAAATGGCTCACATAAGCGATAGCCAATCAAAAAATGCCGGTAAGGTACCTAACTGAAAAGAAATCATGCTGCCCTCGATTCATAGAACCGGTAGGCAAATGTCGGTGGGAATTGCCAAGGTGGAATGACCGCGATTGAAATTCTGTTACCGAAATGGCTACGGCTGAAGAATGCGACACGTCGACCGCGACGTGTGCCACGAGAAACCGGCCACCACGCCTTTCTGCGAAGATTCGGGATCAAACAGCGAAATATGAACGCGACTGCGAGAGATAGACGGCGGAGGAGAGCGAGCTGCGAACAGATTGGCGTTGACAACGGCTGATCCGATCGCATAAGAAGGTCGTTATTGAGCGAAGAAAGGGCAAATGCCGACGACAGGTGAGGAATGATGGCTGGGACAACGAATCACCTCAAGTACTGATGGACAGCAGTGGAGTATTCAGAAGTTGTTCGGAGGGACCTATGACGACATGAGTGTAATGTTCCTTGGCGCGTGTGAGAAATATAAATCTGCTGCTCTGAGCATCAGCTGTCCGCTTGTGAGCCGCCCTTGATCCTGTGAGCATAATATTCAGGATCAGTTATAAATTAGCAGGATAACATATCCACTATGGATGGACGGGAAGGATTATGCAAATTCCAGCCTTAATAGATGCGTGAGAGGCGAACAGAGGTCAACGAAGACCACTTTGTGAAAGCGATGATTTAGCTCCAGGCTCCGGCAGAAATCCTCAATGGAGAATTCTCAAGTGAGAGTAGGTTATTTCTGAAAAATTCCAATCCGCTTACTACAATTATGGAAATGAAAACTCCATAAAGGTGAATTCACGATGGAAAGGCAGCCCATTGCAGACTAAGTAAGCTAGAGATGGTCAGCGGTGCAATAAAGAGGAAAAAACAGAGGAAGATGGCCTAGAATCCGAGAGTTTTCTCATCGAAGCGACTCTCATCTATGCTGCCTTCTCACGATAACGCTGTCTCCGAGAAGGCCTAGAGACTCAGACACGAAAAAACAAGTGCGGTGGGCATGGCTCGCCAAATGTGCCAAGAATGAGGCCATGCTAGACCCGGGACATATATTTCGCTACAATCGCATGTTGGTCCGCACCCTCAGAGCGTTCGTCTCCCTCAGCTAGGTGGGTTTCCCCTCCTTCCACCTTGGTTCTTTTCGTGGAGTCCTCCTATAAGCAAATCAGTTTCAATATAGGACACTTTCATGAAATTGAGACGGCATGCGGTTCCCTGCTCATACAATAAAGAAGAGCATGCCTGAAATACTCTGAAGGGGTCAAGTGGGATACCTCGCTGGGCCAAGTTTCAACTTTGAGCCGATGCAAGTAGGGGGTAAAAATATACCCTTGTAAGATTTTGGGTAACATATTGGCAAGCAAAAAACACAAAAGGTTAACAACAGTAACATACAAGTTCTTACTGTAAAAAAATAACCACATTACAGGTACATAGTAGAAGGTTTCTCAATGAACTGAAGGACTACTTGACATAGTTGGTATAAAAGGCGTGAGCATTGGTTGATTTCATAACCATAACTGTGCAGATGCAACAAGTAATCAAAGTAGTCGTGATCATAGTACTATCAGTCTTATCATAAAGCAGAGCTTTACGAAATGACATACACCACAAATGAAAGTCGTGAACGATTTCTTCGTCATCAACAAAGGGGTGGTTTGTTATCGTTTCATTGAGTACACATCATATATTAATGAGTTGAAAATAAGTCAAAGGCACATCCCACGGAGAATCTAAGTGGGTCAACCCCTTTAGAGAATGGCATATAATCGTCAACAGAAGTCAATAAGAGTAGTCCACGTTGCTCGAAAGTGCTTTGTTACTTGTATTGCAGGGGATTTACACTTTTGTATATTGTCGTTTATGATGCAGCGACCTAACCTATGAGGTGAGCGGTCGGCGCCTCGCACTTTCCTGCGTTCTTTTGCGGTCGCTCGCCACTGACTCTGCACTCTTCATAGCATCTCAACCTCCCAAGAAACGTGGTCCTTATTTTCACCTTTTCTAATGTTTCCATTCCTTTTTTCTTTATAGTTTATTTTTTCACAGCCCTGCTTTCATTTACAAGCGTAGAATTCACACTTAGATGATCGTGGGACGTGCCTTTAAGTGGAGAAATATCGCCATGAGGAATATGACATTGGAAAGTTCTTATACAGCACAGAGTTCAAGCGTTATGTTCAGCTACTACCTGCCAGATCAATGACTGATTACGGTGAAAAGTTAGTAAGGGATGTGTACATTTGATGGCAGACGCTGTTGCACATCCTTGAACAGAATAGCTGCTTATTCTCCATTTCTGTTCCTAAAACTCAGGAATTTCTCAAAGCCCGATTTCGCGGAGGTATAAAAGGTTTTTACCAATAGTGACTCTTCTGTACAAGGTGGAACCGCTTATAGGATGGAACACCTGAAAAAAAAAGCATGTGAAGCGAGTGAAACCTTTCTAAGCACCAAATTATTTAATTACTCATACAAGTTATTTGGAAAGAATGAGGTTGTCATTTTGATCAACTACTCACTTACGGCTCATGCATTTGGGCTCCGTTCAGTAAGGTGGATATAGTTTGAACATAAGGAGGCTAACATGTATAGCCGATTTTCAAACTATCGATACCTCACACTTCCTCACAGACAGGACAGGTAGAGCACCATGAAGTTTGGTAGGACAAAAAGTGATTCGAATGGACGAGTTTCGGTGGTGGGCCATTCCGTCAGAATCAGTTAAGAGGCAGCAGTTTTGTTGTCCTAATAATTCTTGAGCCATCGACGTCTGTTTCTGAACTTCCAAACTACTAACCCAACTGCGCTTTTCCCTTCGCCCCCCCCCTATTCCAAGATGTAATAATCGTTGAAATTCTCTACTTGCCACATTTCTTTTCCAGCGGCCGTATGCTATCCTTTCCAAGTCTAGGCGAACGGGGGACCCCTTTGAACTTACTTGCTTTCAACGATACAAGTTTCCTTGCTTTTAACGCCTTGCTTTTACCCACATACACATGTACGTTACAAACAGGCCCTTCCTCAGAGCAATCCTTGTTGGGGAAGACAGATATGTGTTAGATGGAATTACGTCCTCTATCCCTGAAGGCGGAGTTAGCATACGGCCGGCCTCAGAGATTCCTTTCACCATCATCTCTAGCAGCCCCTCAAAAATATATCCAAGCATCAGGTCTCTCAAAGTTTTACTTTTCTGAGCTTGGGTATCTGAACAGGTCGAGAATGAGAAGCTGAAACGACGCAACAGTGGTGTCAAACGCAATAAGGAGAGTGTTGTACTTTGGTGAAATCCCTCTCCCAATCCCGAAAATGCGATCGCGCAGTTGATCCATTGTAGCGAACCAACAAACACCTTAATAGCTCTTTCTCCCTGAAGGAATACACTGAAGTGGGAATCTTGGTACACTGACAAGGGTCACAGTTCTCCTGCATGGGTTCAATAAAATTCTTGAACGCTTTATGTTTCTCAAGATGATCTGAACTTCCGCGCAATTGGAAGGACACGGTGGTCTACTCTGGAGAGAAGTTCATTTATCACGTGACTAAGTGATGTTCATGTGATCAGTCAACTTGATCACGAACCCGCTCGTCAATAATGATTTAGTGATGTTTTCCGCTTATGAGTCATTCTATTGCTGTGATGGAAGAGAGTGGGCGCCTTCCTTTTTTTTTGGAAGGCGCATGGCAAAAATGATGATTTTTGGTATGCAATGCCTGAAGGATTTCACCTTCGGAATATTTCCTTTGCTCCCTGAAACACGGTTTTGCTCACCTATAAGTATACACTCAGCAAGATCTTTTGAATAAGTCTGGTAGAATGCCTCGAGCAGATGAGCTTATTAAAATGTCTCCTCGAAATAACAAAGCTATTCAATTGGCCGGGTCTAGACCACCAACTCAGCAAACCAGACTGAGAAAGTTTTCGGTTGTTAGGGCGTTCTGTAACTACTAGCCAAACCTTAAGGAACAGCTTTTTTGGTCTGGCCTTATTCAGCCGTCGTCACGCCTACGTTGGATGGTGCGTCTGATCAAGAAAGGACGGTTTTTCAAAACGGCTTTGCTCTTGTTATAGGAAGAAGTACATGGAACATGAAAACGAAGTTTGCATTACTGAGCGCCTCCCGAAAACACCAAAAAAGGTGAAAACTCTCTTCTGAAACGTGCAATTTTTGCAACTTCATCACATTCACGGCGGCGCTCTTTAGTTGTATGGGATGGGCTTTTGCGGGTGTCGCTGCCTTTATCATGGACTTTGTGTACTAAATGAACAAAAACAAATAACCCAAAATAGTCATTACTGGCCACTACATAGAAGTCACCCCGGGAGCTCTTGTGGAGCTTTGATTGGATGGATGAGCAACTGGAACGAAAGTAGAAAATTTATCAGACTTTGGTGGAGCGGACGTCGAAAGCATTTTGGGTACCGCTGTTTAAGCTATCATATACAGGGTGGGCAAAAATTACGGTAACAACACAAATTGGTTATATAAAAGTGATAAGACCGAGAAGTGGCAATGCAACAACACACTCATGTTTGTGGAAGGTTACTAGACAGGAAACAATATTACTCTTTGGAGTAGCCGGTTTCTGTGTTGTTAAGTATACGAAGATTTCCGAGAAGGTCGTCGACTCTGTTGTGTAGGTAGGTGTTAGCGAGTAGGTCCGAGGCTTTCACTAGCGACTGCCCAACTTGTCGATGTTCCTGTTATGCTTGTAGCAATGCTTTGCCTTCAGCACACGTAATACAAAGCATTTCGGAGGACTTGAGTTGGGAGGGCTACGTTCCTGAATCTTTAATATAATGAGATCCACGATATTCTGTTGGCATTAATTTTCGGGCAATCCGGGGGGCGCTCAATCTAGCTCTAATTTCCCGTGTTTCCCATCAAAGGTCTTTCTTGTCTGAAGCTTCAACCGAGACGGAAAAGAGTCGAGCTGATTTTTACTATCCAGCTTCATTCCTTGAGCTGCAGTTGTCCGAGGTGCCTTTGAATCGTGATTCCTGCTCTTATTATTTCTGCGAAAACAATCACCAAATGACTGGCTGGCTTTTCGCTGATACTAGTCCTCGTGCTCTTCCTAATTACGTATATTTTGGCAGCACAATCTCTTTTCATCAAGGAGAACGATCGGCGAATTAAGACCATTACGGAATCAAGACACTGTCTCTTAGTCTCTTTGTTTTCAGTTCAATTTCCCCGCATCAGTCAGGAGTTAGGCATTTTAGTGCTAGCAAACCATTTTGGTAAGACATGTGCACGCAAATCGCTGCATGGAATTGCGTTCGGTAGAAGTTACTGCGAACAAGCGACAGACTGAACGAGCTGGCTTCCGGCGCTCCCTCGCACCTATCTTCGAGAGATTACTCGTGAAGTCGCAGATGCAAACCTTTCAGGTTTAGGCCTATTGGTCCTGGTAGACTGCGCTTCGTGATGGTGGTCGAAGGAACTTTCATAGAGCCTATGTATCGTCATGCTATGTAACACAATCAAGCTACTCCGCGGAGCAAAGTAGGCATTGTTTCTCGAGAAAGAAAAGGATCGTCCACTTCGAAGTTGTTATATCTCATATGACAAAAATAAAGATGAAACACTTAGTCATAAAATAAATACAAAGAATATTTATCAAAAACTCCTGGTGCTTAAATTTGAAAATTGACTGCGGCAACCTCTTGTTATCGTAATTTTGCCCACCCTGTATATACACTACCGTGCAGTGAAGTACTCGTTTTCACTTTTTTGAATGTAACTCCCGCAGAATTCAAGCTTTTGGGGTGAAACCTAAATAGTGCGTGCATCAAATAGTTGGTGACACTATACTTGTGTGACGTTGCAGCAGCTCCCTTTCTAACCAAAAACGGTGCCATATTCGGATATTGTATGCCAACTCCCATTTCCACTTGTCAGAATTAGTGTGTTTTCATGTGAAGGTTTATGTGAGTTTTTGCAGTTTTGAGTCACTTTCATGTTCATTATGAACTACTAAGGCTATATCAAGTAATTTGAGAGTTCGTATCTCGCTGCAGGACGGGGCCGACGATAACATTCGCAGCTCCCATGAAGGCTTGAAATCTAGCCAAGCTACCCTACTTTAAGGAGTTCCAATACGACGTGTTCAAACGATCTGGGAAAGATTCAAGGACACCGGGTCTGCCGGAGTCAGAAAACACCCAGGGGCAGCGAGAATGTCTTCTCGTCTCGTCCACATAAACACTGTTCGGCTTGCAAGTAGTGGTCTGCATTTCATTGAAGCTGACATCCGCCACCAAACATCGACCCACGAGGGTCCAAACCTATCTGCAGACACCGTACATGTCGTCTATGAGATGTTGGTCTGTTTGGACATCACCCAGTGAAGAAACCGCTGATTACCGCCGGGGACCGCGAGACGCTGTGAATTGGGCTTATGCTCACAAAAACAGCGGTGGCGAATGGTCGTCTGGAGTGATGAATCGAAGTTTTTGCTGTTTAGGACGGATGAAATCGAGTTTGTGCAACATCCTCCTAGTACCAAATACCATCCAAGGCATCGGTACCGACTGTGAAGAGTGGCAGCTTTGCGGTGACGGCGCATGGCAGCTTCTGTGGCAAGGAAGTTGGTCCCTTTCATCATTTCGAGGGTGACATGGATTTCAAAAGCTACTTCAACATCATGGAGACTGTCATCTAGCCGTACTGCCCAAAGTGGGTTCATTTTACAACAGGACAATTACGCAAAGCACAAATCGAAGCCGTTCACTAAGTAGTTCCACGACAACATCGTCCCTTCGCTGCTGTGGCTATCGCGGTCCCCGACTTCAACTCTATCAAATATCTATGGGATAAACTCTAGAGTCAAGTTGAAGACTCCGTGGCTCACAAGGAGCACGAGAAGTTCCCTCAACTGACGTGACGACCGCACAGGAGAACATCCCCCAGGACAAGATCGGCAAACCCATCAAGTCCATGCCACGGTAATGTCAAGCCGTCATAGACCAAAAGTTTTCTGTAACAAAGTGCTGAGTTGTAGTTGCCATATTTGTTGTTACACAGGTTGTTGTGTTGCTGGTTCAAAAATTTGGAAGAGTTGAAGTTTGAACGAGTGAAATGGTATTTGACAAAATCATTTTTAAAATTTAAAAAAAAATGTTCCAGGCCACCTAGACTGCTACTGACTAGCTCCCTTATCACTTTTAGTTTTATGCATCAATGGTGAAAAGTTCAGAGCGAAAGCTTGAGTTCCGAGGGAGTTACGTTCGAAAAAGTGAAAACGAATACTTCACTGCACGGTACTGTACATATATGTGCATACATGTGTAGATTTTTGAACTTACTCCTAGTGAACTTTCCGTTCACAGGTTTTTAGCAAAAAAAAGGAAAAGGGAATGATTCAGACCAAAATTTCCGTTGGGCTTAGGAAACCTTTTTCGAAGTTTTCGAAGTGTAGTATATTGAACATTTCTGAGAATCTTGTTGGGAATAGCTGACCATTACACCCTAGTCAATTTGCCGATATCAAAAATATCCAGAAAAAGACATGATGCAAGCGATCGGTTGGTGATCATTAGCTGGAAACCTATACGAGCTGTCACTGGCGTGATTGTGTTAATATTGGCTTGTCTCATGATTCCTGTCCCATTTTTATTCAGATTCGAATTTCTTCTGTCTAAGACCGTTTCATTACGAATACGTTTCCATGTCTAAGAATGCGATAAGGGCCTTAACAAGGTAGTTTCTGATGAGGAAGTCGGCAACGGGTTAATCAAGTAAGAATAGGTCGGCGACAATAGTCACTAATTATGCTTTACAATCCCCAAATGATCTCTATTCGAAGGAGGATAGTGGAGAAGATCAACGCTGTGTTTGACCTAATTACTGCTACTAATCGGGTACTACTACTAGTGGTCCAATCGCAACGGCAAGGGCGGAACGAGCTGTGAAGATTAACCTCATACTGGGCCTCTAGTCACTTTTCATGAGGGCTCCTTGCACCAGAAAATGGAGGCCCAGTATGAGGTTAATCTTTACAGCTTGGAAGTTGCTACTACGGTATTGTAGCAGATACGTCTGTGCAGCCGATGCACAAGCACACGCCATCAGGATGTAGCAGAATGAAGTCTCGATGGGAACCATATGGCTTGGCCAACCATGATCGAGAAGCACGTCTGACCACCTGTGGAAATTTCATTCGCGACCGCATTAGCAGGGCCATCTCTAGTCGTTCCCCACCGAAGATGAGTCACGAGTCTTCTGCGATCCACACACGGCACGCCTGATGACTACCTCGCAACCGGGAAGCACCAGCTCAACCGAAGCCCAAATTTCTTATTATGACAATATTACTCTCGGTTTGTTGTATTCGCTGGGTGGCCTGGTTTAGGAACCACTCTATTGTATGGAGAAAAGCATTGCGAAAGTCAGCGTGGAATGTCTCTCCAGGCTGGCTTCAATATTGCGGTCGAACAATCAGAACCGTCCCAGAATCTCCGTTCTTCGAATGAACGCCCGACCTCACACTGCAATCCCAAATCGCCACGTTCCGAGGGAGACAGGCTGGGCAACGATATCACATCCACCAGCACTAGCATCGCTCCATTGGATTATTGCCTCCTTTGTGCCCTTAATCAGCATTTGTGAGAAAAGAAAGTTAGGATTATGACCATCCCAAAACCGGCCTCCCCTAATTCTTGAACACCCGCTTCACTCATTCTGGCCGGAAAGCTTCCAAACACTCCTCAGCAACTGTACTCATATCAGTGACCAGTGATATGCTGTTGATTAGCTGTTTCCTAGGAGAAAGAAAACTCGAGCAAACAAAGTGAATGGGACAGGAATTCTGAGACGATCCAATATATTGCGCAGAATTTACAAATTCTGAGTGATTGCATATTGAAAGCTGCTCACTCAAAGAAGGTTCAAAGATATACATACGAGCAAAATAAAATGAAAAGCAAAAGTTTCTCAACTGGAGCATTCGAAGTACAAGTCAGTTTTCCCATCCCAACCCCTCTTCAGCGTTCCTGAAGCAGTTCAGAAAAAAATCTCGTTCTTATTGGGTTGCCACATAATTCCGGTTTGTTTTCTCTTCAAATTTAAACCTTTTCTATCTTAGACGATTTCTTTGCAAAATACGTTGATATGTGAAGCTTCAGGGTCTCTAACAAAGTGGTTCCAGAAGAGTAAGCCCGCAACGGCTTAACAAACTCAGAACAAAAATAGGTCAGTGGCAATTGCGGATATTTATGCTTTATGACCCTCAAATGAACGCTCTTGCTGGGAGAACAGTAGTTAAAATCAGCGCTGTGTTTTGCTCAATCTCTGCTAACGATCGGACACTGAGCTAGCGCTTCGGCGATGACGGTACTAGTTGTGAAGGCCAGCCTAATACTGGGGCTTCAGTCACTTTCGATGAGGGCTCCTTGCGCCATAAGTTTGATGTGCATCCGAACGATACTACCAGAGTATTGTAGCAGATGCCTAGGCACAGCCAATGCACCAGTACCTTCCAACCGAAGGCCATGTGATGCAGCAGAATGACGTCTTGATGGAAAATGTGTGCACCAACCGACCATGATCGGAAAGCACACCTGACTATCTGAGGAAATTTCATTCTGCGACCGCATAAACAGAGCCGTCTCGAGTCGTTTACGAGTGAAGTCGAGTCAAGAGTTTACTACGACAATAAAACGCGGCACGCCTGATGGCTACCTTGCAGCCAGGACCCATCAGCTCATTCAAAGCCCAAGCTTCGAATTTGGGAACTTTACTCTCACTTTGCTTTATTCTGGGTAGCCTGGCTTGTGAAGTGCTTCACTGTATGAAGGCAAGCATTGGGAAAGCTAGCATAGAATAGCTCTCCAGGTTGCCTCCAGCAGTGCGAGAGAACCGTCAGAAACATCTCAGAATCTCCTTTCCCTACGTGGAGACACGAGCTCACATTGAAATGACAACCCGCCACGTTTTCGGGGAAACACAGGACCACTATACTGAATTCACCGTATAACCCTGGCACTGCCCTCATCGAACCACCGTCTCCGTTGCGCCATGAATCAGTATCTACAGAGAAATAGGTTGAGAAATACGACCACCCCAAAAACGATGTCTCCAAGTTTTTCAACCTATAGCTTCACTCATTCGCGAAGGACGTTTCCTAGTAAATGCACGCAGATCAGTGACCATGATGGCAGTTATATGCTGATCAGCTTTTTCCTGGGATAGATAAAATTTGAATAAACAAAAGTGTCAAAATTCGATTAGGAATCATGAGACAACCCAATACCAAAAGCGTTATCAAAACCCGAGTTGATTCAGCCTCAAGCATTGCAATGCGAGAAAATTCGGGGCTCGCACGATTCCCTCTCTACCATGCCCCATGCCAGCCGCCGTTGGCTGCCAACTTCTCACCTTCAATTCCCCCAAAAAGAGCTCCATCGAGCGTGGGATATATGCAACAGCTGAGCAGCGAAAATAGAAGAGAAATCAATCTCAAGTCGAAGTCTCAAGAATCCCTATCAATATCCCTTTCAATGTAATGCAGATCTCACCCGATAAGACCCTCACACTCTAGCTGAAATGAATACGTAGGAGAAGAGGCGTTGAATTTTGATGAACTGAGTCGATGAAGAGGTCTCATCAGCGCCGACCATGCAAGAAAGGTTTAAAAATTCCGTAGAACCATCTAGAGCCGAATGCACTTCAAAACAGTCCCTGTGAAGAGCTGAATTGCATTCTATTTATTGGACATTTCACGCCGGATTGAGCACTCTCATTGCTCTTTCGATTTCATTTTTCAGGTGAAGTGACAATCTCGAAGTTATCGACTGAAACTATGAGCTTATCCACATCTCCAGTTTGCTGTCAACCCTGAAGAGACGCTTACATAGTTTGAAAAGATGAAACTTGTGGCTATAGTGACGTTGTAAAAAAAGCTAGTTAGAAACTACTGGTATAAGGGAACAACTTTTGACAAATCACTGAAAACGATGAGCTGTTTTAATGATGAAATCAGAATTACGATGATTATGATGTTAGCACTGCTTCTATTTCACTGTAGCAGTAACCTTGAATCTCCGAAGTGAATCTTCAGTTGGGTCAAATAAGATGTTGGGAGATAGACGATAACTGCTGGAGCACTTGCTTACCTTACAAACATATTCTCCAGCATCCTTTGATGGATTATAGTTTGATACTTCGAGTATGGCATCGTTATTGTACAACTTATACTTGTCGCCATTTCCAGCTGAAATGGAAACAATTGTGAAGAATTGTAACATCTTCTAGCAACTTTGAAAGTGCGCGGAGTGAGATGGATGAGGGGAGGAAAGGAGGGATGTTTCTCATGAACGCCCTTTCCTCATCTCAGAAAGGGCATTTTCATCGAAATACGACGCCTTTCCTCATTCACCAAGTCTCCCTACAATATACCCTCATACGGTTATCATCAAGATCTTTGTTGGGAAGTTACCGACAAACAAGGCAACCATTTATTTACGCTTAGTAAAGTTACGGATCTCGGAAAACTCAAAGACGTTATTCGAGTCCATTAGTCATACAAAGTTTTGGGAGAGTTCTAACGTAGACTAAACCTAACATGCTACACTATTTTTCCCGCACGTTTCATCTCCAAAATCGGATGTCTGGTCAGGCAAAAACGACGCGTAGGGTAGTGATTATAGCAATATCGAACAAAACGGGAACAGTGCCTCAAACTCTCCCAGGAATGAGAGGGTAGGGAGGTGAGGAAGGTGGGACTTTCTTCATGTTAGCACCTAGGTTCTCTTATATCAGTATCATACAACGATTACCTTGATCTATGGCCACTCCTTCACGTGTCCATACCGTACGAACTTTCACGGATGCTGGTGAAACCTAGAAGAAGTAATCACTTCAATGAACGTGAGAAACCTTACAGACAACTCGCACGAACCTCACAGCTTAAATTTGCCGCGGCACCAGGCCTGACTGGCCCAACTGCAGTTTTCTTGGAAGCGAAAGTGAAATTCTCTGAAATGTGAACATCTTCCGTGAAAAGGAAAACTGACCGTGGAACAGGTGGTATAAAACATTTTTGTTTTGTCGTTTACTGCTTATGCCAACCGGAACAAATCGCATCAATCAGAGTATAGTAATAACTGGTGCAAAATATTGTTATGTCTTCAATTTTACCAAAAATGATGACGTCGACTGTTTGAGACAGCAAGTGATTTCCAAGTTGCGCTTGACAAGTGTATACACCAGAATCTTCTGCTGTAGCATTCTTGATGAGAAGGCTCATAGTGTGATGATCAAGTGACTTTACCTCCGCATTGCCAGTTCTGAAGTTCAATAAATGTTGAAAGAATCATCGCTTCCTCTATTTCAGGTTGTTCAAACGTAGTTATACGCCTTGCCTGTCGAGTCCGCCGTGTTTGCTCCAAATTATGCCAGGACGGATGTCCTCAGAAGCTCCTTCAACTGTGCATAATAGCGGTACTTGCTGTCCGGATGGTTTCTGTAGAGGATTTGTTGCGGGAAGAATGGAAAGATGAGGCTCAGCACCTAAAAGTTTTCAGAGATGATGGTTTCAGGAAAAAACGAGAGTAAAAAATGGATCTTCCTACTTGAAAGGATCAGTCTAAAGACGAGGGTAAAAACGAGTAGCATTAGGGACATGAGAGCAACAGACTCGGCGAGGTGTCCGCACCGCCACTGACAGCCACCCTCATAAATCCAAGCAATCAAAGGGTACGGAGTGTAAGAGCTAATGCGTTTTTGACAGGAACGAACCGCCACACTCAAATAGCGCAGAAAAACAACCTGATAGCCGCCGATAAAAGATGGCCGTCTGGGACGATTGGTCGAAGAGGTGATCTTTCTTAAGCCAAGATAAGGATTTCTAAGCAGCAACACGGGATACTTCTCCGATTTCCCAGGCCAGGCTACTTCGTGGTCGAGTTTTACCTTTTAAAAAAGAAGGTTCCCAAAATGAAAATCAAATTTATTGGGATCTCTCGGAAGTTTCTGCCACTTTTTTGGATCCTACTTCAGAATTTATTCAGCTATTTTTAGATGTTTACGTGGGCTGCGAAGACGGCTCTGCGTGAAATAACCTGCAACCGACTCGTGACCGCCCTACTTGCTTTTTTCGGCTTAAGATGGAAAAAAATGTCATGTTTCTCACGCTTTATTCATGAGCTTCTTCTGACATGAGCCGCAAACAAATCGAAGTCAGAAGTATCATTTGCTCGATGATACATTGCCTTGTCGTTGTTCACCATGCGGTGCCAGAATGGTTAAATCTGCCTTGCACAGTGGCCACCGCACAGATGTTTCAGGTGCACCGTTCATTGAGGTCTTCGTTCCCACGGAAAAGTGTTGAAGCTTGGTCGAATGATTCGAAATGATTTGACCAGCTATGACAGGAATGGGAGAGAAATGCAGTCTGCACCTTTTTTTACCGTCTCCCCGTATGGCCTAGCGGAACAACGTCCTTACTGCTGTTGTGAAGTGCCAGCCCCATGTTAACCATAAATTGACGAGCTAGCGGTTGGATCAACCAGAAATGCCTGAAAAATTGACAAGTTCAGCAAAGGGTCATATCATTCGTCTGGTGAGATGTTCGCAAGTAAAACTTTGGGAACTTCCGAGCAAGTTATCAAGGACTGCTCTGATTAACGGCGAATTCTGGTGGAACAACAAAAATTGTTTCTATAGCACAAAAAGTATTCCACTTCACTATTGCCGAGATAACACGTTCAAATGACTGCGCAACTCGAGATTCGGAAGCACAATCGAAGAGTCTTATCAGACCCACCCTGCAGCCCCCAATACCGCACAATCAGTTGTTACTTTACAGACAAGAATTCGCCCATACAAGAATATCGAATTTGAAATCACTGCCTATTCCAACTGGAAACCGCTGACTTTCTCGGAACGCGGCACTGACTCTTTGGCTGACCGTTGACAACAAGTACTGATAGTGATGACTCATATACTGCTGATAGATATTGCTTTTTCTAGATATAATGTCCTCAAATAAAGTTTGAAAGTAGCACGAACTCATGACACCATAGTATTTATTTTTGCAAACTTTGGAAAAGCAACTTGGGACCTTCAACGACAATCTTTTTTTTTCTCAACAGTCTGAACCTACTCATTTTTAGTTGGCGGTTTTAGATCTCCAGCTCACCAAAGTCTTCAAAGAATTCTCAAAATTGGCTAATGAGATATAGGACCAGGGCGCTTGTTCGAGGTGGTAGAAGTACGAAGCTGCAATTCAGGTGTTGAAGAAATCTGAAAAAGTCTTCCTCTGAAAATTTTTTCACTTTTCACCAAGTTTAGTGGTGCAACTAGTTCGAATTCTCTGAACAAGTTCCAGTCTTTGCACGAGGGAATGCGAAGTCTGGTACAACAGAAAGAATAAAGGCAAATGTCGGGATTAGGCGACCGAACCATTCCCTTCGATCACTACGTGGTTACGCACCCAAGGAGATGATACTGCGCTCGTAATTCGAAACAGTGCGGTATCAAAGCCTCTGTAGAAGTATTGATAGCTGTCGCCGCCTCGTGTTAGCTATGACCGCCCTCCGCGGGAGGTGGTGGGTGGCTGGCGTAGGGCGCGAAATCAGATAGGTTGGTTGCTGTATCAACTGCTGACATGGAGCCAGCGATGGCCAACATGCCCGAAAAACTTGTACGGACATGCCGTCCTGCTATGCCTGTATTCCTCGCTGCTGTCGAGAAAAGGGTTTCTCTTTTAGGCTTTTCGACAACTTCTTTTCGTCTTTCTTTTCGTTTCGCCACAATACCTCCAAATCGAGCTCAGCCTCTGCCATTAAAGGCAAAATTTAGGATAAGACTAGGGAGTTTCCTATTCAAATATGATGTATAGAGGGCTGAGTGGGTTGCTAATGAAGAAAAAAGCAAGAAAAACTGTGAAAGAAGCTCAAAATAGGGCCCCCACAACGCTTAGCTACTTACAAGCCAGGGCTGCGGAAGCGGCGACGTCTTCGGACGAGTTGTCCGCAAAAGCTGGCTCAATGCCAGCTCCGTTATCACCCGGCCATAAATTGATGGTGCACAGAAACTCAGCTGATAGTTGCCTTTCCTACTTGTCTCCTCTTTTTCTCTCTTCATTTGTTCATTTTTGTGTTCTCTTCTAACACCTAGCATGATTGAATGGAGGAGGTTCCACGAGATGTTTCTAATTTTAAATGATTTTAATTATTAATGTTAGATTTAATTATTCGACTATCCTTGGGAGATGCGGATGATTTCGTTCTGGGACCCGACATCAGATGACAGCCTCTTATCGATTTCATTATCCGAATCGCACCGTATTCCCTTACTCAATGAACTTACTTGTATGTAGTTCTATTGAATCCTTCTGATCCACATATCAATGATTCTTGAGCGAGGGGCAACATTCCAGCGTTTGTCATTCCCGCAGGTCGCTTCCACTTTTGAGATGGTCCCCCTTTTCCACAACCGCGATTCAAGTTCCATAAATACGACCCCTTCCACCTTGGGAACTGCGGTTGGCCTTGCAAGACGAATACTTCACCATTACTTACTTTTGCTAGTACTTCTATTATTAACAGATGTTCGAGCACTTGGATGCCAACAAAATAATCTAACTTATTTATTATAGGACATCAGCAGTTTAAAGATTACGGTCGAATATTGACTTGCGAATGAGCGTGCAACAGTGTGACTGTAGAAACGATGTTGCCTGGCTTCTGGTGCTGGATGGTGGGAATGAACATTCCAAACATTGGGTAAAGATTAATTCGTACGATAGTAGGGAAGGCGTTCCGGAACCAGTGAATAAACTCTCTACTGAAGAAGGATTATCGTGTTTTGTGGGAAGTGATTCTCCCAGTTCAGTATTGCTATTTCCTCAAATTACTACACTCAGACAAAATTCTTCATACACTAGGTTTCCATGATCGCTCTGACCGAAAACGGTCCCCTTCCGCTTATTATTGAAGGGCCTACTCTTTATAGGAATAATGAACAAAACTGTTGTGGAAATCTTGTACCGTTGTCGATGTGCAAGTTCTTTCTCAAGGTGCACACATGGACAACGAAAGAAGCCGTTCTGAAAGTTCGGCAATCGCTCCTTAACAGTGATAGACGCTTCATTTCTGATGTTAAAGGCACAACCCATGAAAAATTCGTATGAACGATTCTCTCGTCTGGAAGATGAACCAGGGTGAAAATGGCGAGGAAGTAACTTTACGTTTACGTTTACGACCCTTAACCCCTTCACGAGGGCTCTGATACCACCACATCACTTCGCACATTCGGTTTCGTGAAAAAAATGTTACTTTGAAATGTTCAAGATTGAGACACCTCTGCCACGCTAACGCTCCACGGTTCAAATCCTGAACCTAATAATGAGGAGACTGACTTTCTAGCTTTGAAACACTATTCAGTATACGCCACGCTGGTCGGAAAATTGAGAGAGAAGGAAATACTACATGACAGCAATTGAACAGTATAGCGGCATTATCTGTCCGCGGTCGCGTCGCGCTGGTCGATTTTAGCGCACTAGTTGGGTAAGTCACCAGATGTACATCCTATTTGGCGGATTATAACTTTCTTCGGTTACAACCACTTCAGAAAAAGAAGACAGATTCTGAATATACGAGACTTCTAGTTTCTGAATTGCACTGTCGTTTTTCTTAAGTCTTTTAAGTCTTACTTTAAAAGTTGGAGACGTCGAGGAATTGGCAAGGGAAGTAAAATTGCACGCAGACTTTCATTCTTTAAGAGATTGCAACTTCTTCATCGGCTATCTTTTGGACATCGGAGGTAAGCCTTTTGAACTAGAAGACCTCCGTCTCTAGACTTGTGCTGCAGTTGTCTCGAATATCTCTAGTTAGCGAAAAATCTGCGTCGAAGAAATGTCGAGGAAATTTCCTAAGCCACTCGAAAACCCTACTCCTTCGTCTCCGTACCACAGAAATTCTTTAAAACTCCTCAAAATGTTTCCGTGGATATTGTCTCAATGCGTTACTAGGAAGATCACTCGGCAGATGTTCATTTCGTTCTGCTATGCGCCATGCAGTGATTCCACGCTTAGTCGTTTGAAAGGTGTTTTGCCAACACGACAACTTAATTGCGCAAACCAGAATATATTATAGGTCCCATTCAATAGGGATAGCTCATGTGGTCATAGTGTAGCCTCATCATTCCTTCATTTATGTCAATCTCTTTCCAATCCTGTTCTGATGAGTGACGCATTCGCGGCTGCAGTACTTAATTACTCTAAGAGGCGGTGGATCCCCCTTTTGAATTTCCCACTGATATACTGTTTCTCCCAGAACGTGTATACCAATTCAGCATAGATATTCGCTGCCCATTCTGAATTTTGATTCAAGACAGCTTCAGGATGTCATTCACATTACACTCACTGCAGCAGGTGTGAATTCGGTGATGACAGCGAATGAGTGCCAGCAGCACTTTGTGTCCGTTGCTGAGCCTTGCGCTCACAAGCCCCTCACCTCCATTAGGCGCAAATACGACCCGTGTCGAGTGTCTTCTTGACCGCTATTCACTCTGGGATGGACCTTTAGGCGACATCACAGATGTAGCACTTGGAATCGCCCTACAAGGGCAGTGTAGTTTTAAAAAGGCACCTGCGACAGCTTCAATTGTGCCCGCCTGTGCCTGTGTCCATCTCATTTGCTGCACTCTTTCGCCTAATACGCTCCACTCTACGATCAGTCCCTCATTACCTCGGCACAGCCACTACGACTCCATGACTCCTCTCTCCTGCAATCTCGGGAGTAAGTGTAACTGATTAGATATTTTCTCCTTGCGTTTTGAATGCTTCATCGTGCAGCCTTAGGGGTCCCAAAGAGTCTGTTAAATGATTCTCCCCTGTTACGCTATTCATGCAAACCACGCAATTTTCCTTCGTATGTGTTAGTTCTGGCTTCAACATGTATGTGTCGTTTGAGACGCAGCACCCTTTCAACAAGGCATGAGATTCATTACCACAGTGGCGTTGATTCAAAATAAGGTGCTCGGTGTTGGTGCATGAAACGGGAACTATGGCTAGAAAAGCCACAATTCCCGTTTGTGGGTCAACCTGCTTCCGTAATTGTTACTATTGATACCAGAAGGCAGTACAGTATGCGCTATTTCCCTCTAACAACGCTTAGGTACGATCGTGGAATTTCTGGTAGACGATGAAGCCATGGATGGGTTCATTTTTATCTTGCTTGTGCTCTGTGGGACTGCTGATGAAATGTCGAGTTGCTGTAGGAAGGGCATGGTGGATTTGATGCGAATTTGAACCTAGAGCCTAATTCAAGCTTTTGTCGACGAAAATTTCGTCGAAGCTCAGTCCACTTTGACGAGTATCATACCTATAATCTTCCACGGCACATATCACAAGATGCATTTTTGCATAATTTTTGTGACACCATTATGCCCCACAACAGCCGCCGGCTGAAACCCGTCTTTCACGGTAAGAACGTAAACGACCAAAAAGTTGTGTTTGCTTCCGTGGAGAATTTTAAAAAACTGACGACTTGTTACGCGTTCCAATTCACGCCGTACGTTGTAACAAATTGTGGCGACTTCGAACGCTTTAACCCGATTCTTTCGATGATTCGGCGTCGCTTTAGTGTTAGAGAGCCCAAAGGATTGCTCTCTAGGAATGAGGATGAGATTGCAAGGAGTACCCTCACCCTCTAAACTGAGTTTTCACCTTTGGCTCTAATCCGAGGTTTTTTGTAGATTGGGTCTCCAACAGGGTCAAGCGAGGAGTCGAGGAAAATTCCGGAATACGACCCCCCCCACCAGCGGCCGAAGTTCAGGAAATGCTCTATTAAGAAGTCGAGTATGAAATAGTTGTTCAACCCTTCTTCCGTAAAAAAAAAAACTATTCTGCCCTACCCTCCGCTAGGAGGATCTTCACCAATTAAAAGAAGTTGGAAAAGTCGACCAAAGACCATTTACAACCAATCCTGAGAAACGAGAAAAAAAACTTAAAATAGACATGAAGAAGCTAAAAATCCCCTGCGAATAGGTTGATTCTGATCGGTGGCCATGGAGCAGCTTATCTTACTAATTCGAATTATAACAGATATTCAAATGACTATAACATTCTTCAAAATGAACGAATTTCTGATCTGAAAGAAGATTTAGAGGTTTTGGGGCGTGCTCTTTCTAATCAATGCAAAAGTTCTGGGAATCGATACGAAATGTTCAATTTAGGTTAATTAACGAGGAAAATTGTGATTGTTTTTGAACTTTTCAATGCTATAACTCGGTTCAAACTCGTCCTTTCGGAAAACATAATATGTCATCGTAAACTAGAAGATTTGCTCTATTTATTGGTTACTAGAACAGCTTAGTACGTGCAGTAATCAAAAAATGCCCACGTCGAGGATTTTCAAAAAATTAACGAGGAAAATTCACGATGAGTGCGAGTTTTTACATTTCCCAGAGACATAACTTCCTTCAAATTCATCAAATCCCAAAAGTAAATACGTCAGCATAAACTAGAAGATTTGCTCTATTTATTGGTTACTAGAACAGCTTAGTATGTGCAGTAATCAAAAAATGCCCACGTCGAGGATTTTTGCCCGGGTACCACCGAAGTGTACTTTTTTCGTTGCGTTGAGTTCCTTTTCACAGCTACGCTCCTTTCGGGGCGACCTTGTTCACAAGTGAACGCAAGTTCGTAATCCATGAGCTTTCATCTTCACAACAAGTATAAAATTGAATATTTATAGCATTTTCCGATTGCATTTTCCAACTTCAACGATTATATGCATTCGAGTTTAACGTCGAAGACTGCATTTCATGTTGAATAGTGGATCTCTCCCTGCCATTTTACACGGAACCTTTCGGGACCTTTAGTTTTCTCCTGAATCGATATTTTCCTTCAGGGGGTCGTAGTTGAAGCGTGCGCTACTTATTGGGTCCACGCAGGGATGCGCCGTGTGTTTCACAACCCTTCATATTCGTGGCTCATTTGTAAGATAAAATGTCTGTCGGAGGTAGTAAGTTTCGAATTCTTTAACCTTGTGTTGATAAACCTCAGCGTAAAATTACAACACTGCTTGAACTATGAGAATTTTGTGTGAGCGGAATAACATTGTTATCGAAAAGACTAGCTCGCACAGCTTGCGGTTTGCACATCGATCACTTCTTGACGTTTGTGTTTTTGGAGCCCTCCGACAGTGGTGATCCTACTGCTTTTAAGCTACCAACGGGCCGAATACGCCCCCCCCCCCTGTCGAACTGTCGAGGATCCCTCAACGCACGCTTGACCCTGGTCTCCATGTACCTGAGGTGATGGGATACGACACAGTCAGAAACATCCCTGTTGAACTACCGGAACAGGATCCACTGCTTAGTTTGCGAAAAAGCATAGCGTTATATCGATATATACGACAGAGGGAGTTAACTCCGACGAAAAGCTTACTAAATCCCACATCGCTTCCTTGAAGCACGTACACATCAAGACAGAGTAAATATCAATTTCACCAACAGATTCTTCATAACAATTACCTGAAGTATCGCATTCGAACAAAATAAGGAACTGAGCGCACGTTCGAAAGCAGTTGAAGGGGATGTTCAGGATGGCTGGAGGGTGGTGGTTCGGCGCTGAAAATTCCATTGAGCATCACTAGTGGAAGGAAGGGCATATGACGCTGCTCCAGCCACACCCCCACGCGCCGAGGGGTCTAGCTCTCCGATGGCGCCAATGCTTCACCGAATCCGTACTCTCCTCCAGCTTTCGTGGTCCTTGCCTTTGAGCTTCAGCCTCATTCCGTCATAATAATCATCAAAAGCTTCATTCATTGTGGCACTGCAACGAAAGGGACCCAGCAACTTTAGGTGGAATTCCCAGCAGAAGTCGAAGCCTTTCTCTACAATTTGATAATTGCGTCGCTCTTTAAGCATTGCCCGGTTATGAGTTCCCAAAAGTTGCTTCGGATCCTATAGAAGCAAGGAAGGTCCGTGAAACGGAAATCATTGAGAATTATATGATGGGTGAGAAGCTCTGTTCGGCCATGTGAACTTTGTTTCACATTATCAACTATCGAATTTTTTGATCTCTTCAGTCAAGTCTACTGCTTGATAAGTGACCTCTTCTGTACCGATAATGGCTGAGCACGTTATGAGACTAAACTGAGTTTCGATATCTGTGATGGCATCTACTTTGTTTGAGCACGTTATCATACTATTCTGATTTTAGATATCTCTGATGGCATCTAATTTGTTTGAGCACGTTATGGCACTATTCTGATTTTCGATATCTGTGATGGCATCTAATTTGTTTGAGCACGTTATGGCACTATT
>KZ346071.1:0-16716 GCA_002352805.1 Teladorsagia circumcincta | reverse complement strand
TGATAACGCCGTTTAAAAAATCGTTTAGCAGATTTGGAAGACAGTCTAAGCTCAGCGTTTCAAGGCAAGTGCAGCGGTATACAGCTCATCATTACAAATGGCCGGACCGGCCTGACAACCTTTCCTTGTCAGTATTTTCGCAACTCGGTGTTTCCTCTGTGTGTACAGGAGAGCACGGGTTTCGCAGCTCAAGGGGTTGCATCTCGTGTTTGCTATGCAGTTATTCTCTCTACTTAATTAGTAATCCATCTCATCTCAGAACTAAGTCGTCTCTCAAAATTTTCACCCCAGCCGACCTCGGGCGTGTCTACTATCCCTGAGCGTGTTATGGAAGAAGAGAAGCGATGAAGAAGGAAAGAAAAATCGATACAACCTTGAAAAATGCACTACTAGTCACCTGATACATTTGAAAATCAGCCATCTCTAGAGCTCGGACTAATGCCGTCGCCACCTGAGGCGTGAGATCATCAATAAGCTGGTTAAATTCATCACTAGTTACGTGCACACGCATGTCCATATCCTCATGAACACTTCCAACTTGAGCACAATAGTTAAGGTTGGCGCTCAGCACCTTAAAAGTACAATAGAGAAAAGGACAGCAATCAGGATGGTCCAAACAACAAATGCTCACCTGTTTCAGTCGCTCAGCTTCCTTGAACAATATCGCCATGGAACGTTCACTTGTTGTGATATCCTCTTGCGACTTGTAATGCTGCTTGAACTTTTCCACTAGGAGATCCCTCAAGCGCGTGGTCATTTCCAAGCCTCCAAGAGAGCGGTCGATTCCGACCCCCAGATCTGACATCTATAAGGAGTATGCTGAACTTTTGCAGTCGTGTACACTAATTTCTAAGTACAAGTTTGAAAAAGAAAACAATTTTGAAAGAAGTAGCGTACCTTCGGTTCCTTGCCATACTTGTCTTTTGCTAATTTGTATTCAACAAGAGTTGCCACAGTCTTTCCAGCTCCCATATCATGAATTAAGAGACGCTGTGGAGTGCCGATTACTTCTTTTCTTCGAAATACGCCATAATTTAGTCCAGCAGCAGTTCCGCCACTGATAAGCTTAAAGATTATTCAATGAGTAGATATGAATGAGGAATAAATAAAGAATATGGACTGAAACAGTTCAAGCCTACTTGGAGCAGATTGAGCTTTGCAATTTCTGCAGCTTTTTCAATTGTGAGACGTTCTGCTTGAGTGAAGAAAACCGGAACACTAATCACATCACGAAGACTCACCTAAAGAAATAAACATACTTTTTCAGAACTATTAAATCAACTGACGACAACATGAAACTGAAACCTCGGCATAGGTCTCCGCGAAATCTCGCACATTTGTCAATATCATCGCAAGAAGAGTTTCCACTGGATAATGCATATCACTTGAAAATAAAATAATATTAATTCATAGAAGGTGCAGCAAAATGGATAACAAGTCTGGCGATCAGTCAGAATAGGCAACCCAATCACTGAAACTCTCTGAAAGACACTCCCTTGGAATCACTAGTTAGAAACTAATATCTAAAAAATGCAAGATTGGCACAAACTTACCCGATAGAGAACACCACACTGCTCTCGTTCACGTGTTTCTCCACTGCCAGATGAGAAAATCGTTGACGGAAAAGAAGCACTGATGGATGATCAGTATGCTTAGCTACCAAGTCAAGAAGATGTCCATAGACACTTGCAGGACATCGCACAGAAATCTGTTGAGCAGCATCACCGAACAATCTGAACATAAGCAGAAAGGAAATAGAAGTTTCCAAGAGAATAATACAAAGATGTAAAGAGAAACTACCTTTCATTATTCCGAATAAAAACAACGTTCGGCGCCTTCCTGTGTTATTCCTTCTTGAGTACGATCTCCATTTGAACTCCTGGTTTAACCAGTCCAACCTGCAAATCGCTATGGGTAAAACCGTATATCATACCGAAATGGGAAAAATCACCTTCAAGAACTGACGATCGAAATCACTCCAAACGCAAGCTTCTCCGGAACTACGCGTGGCAATCATTTCAAAGTTGCTCCACCTAGGCAACGACCTTGAAGAAATTTTGAAGAAGAGAGCAAATGTCTTCAAGCGTCTTATCTGACGTTCTGTCTTGCCAGTTGTTCAGCAAATCTGTCCCCAACGAATTCCCGTCTGGTTCTGTTGCTGTTGATTCAACTCATAAGGGAGAGTTTTATGATTCGGACTACTCGAAAAGGATTTCTGTCACTATTTCACCTCAAGAGCTCAGGATTTCCAGACAAACAGCATTCACAAGTCACCAGCTGAAAGGCAGTATGTTGACGACTATGTGGGCATATGATTGTAAACTACTGTTTGGGCTTGGATTGAGAAAATTGTGGATTTGAGAAAAAAAAACGACAACTGGCCAAACTTATGGGAAACCTCAATATTCAACAACATGCTAACTGAAAATGGAACAGAGATTCAACTCACTTCTGTCCACGGGCGCCAGTCGTCTTCTTGTATTGGCCGATATGGATCGTGATAGTCTTCGATACTTCCATCCAATAATTCGAATGAGTCCGTGTCTGAACGGCTTCTTCAAAATGGCGTATAGCCTATTCGTACAGCGCGGTCAAAAATTAAATGACAAGCGTTTTTTAACCGCGCGGGATTTTCAGAGACTCTTGTTCAGACCAGCGCTCAGAGTTTATTGCGCAGTGTCAGCCACCGGTGGCTGACATTGTCCACAGTGAGCATCTCCGCGTCAGCCACCCGTGGCTGATATTGTCGCGAACGGGTTATAATCTTCCCTTCTGAAGGTCGCCGAATCGTCACCAAATTTGCATCAACTATTAAAATATTGTTTTCCAGTTCACGAAAAGATGTGAACTCTCAGCTCATGCCGATGGGTAAAAATTGCTAATCATTTGACTCCATTGAAAAGATGCGAAAAATCACATTGTCACTTCATTCAAATCAAATGAATGATAACCCACCAGAACAATCAACTACTCAGTGATTGAGATTAAGCCGATCTAGAACATTGCCGGAAACCCTCTAAAGTCGTTGTTACATCAACTTATTCTGAATGTTGGTCTAATGGACTTGCGCTCTGGCTAGGCGCCTTCTCCCATTTCCTTTTGATAAGGCCAGATTTTTGGTCCTAGATCTTCTTCGACAGACGCCTTCCAAATTACTCGTAGTGGTCCAGGTAGTGTCATGCATCTATAGGCCCGAAGGTCAGCAGAGCAAAGACCCAATGCATCGTGCCACTCACATGTAAGTGCGGTTTCCATGCCAAGAAGTGCCTTCAGTAAAGTAGCCGAGCCAATCTCCTGAACCAAGCATAAGAGAACCACCACGAGGGAAGCTTCAAGGGCGCCTGTGAAAAAAGAGCTACGAGTTTGGGCAAGAATCTGGTCTTATCAGAGCTGAATGCGAGAAGATGTCTCACTCGGGTGACTTCATCGATTGGTCCCACATCTTGACCCCGTTGATATCAACGCCTTCAAAGCGCAATGTGCTAAACTTGCTTATTGTTTGTAGGTGTGCGTAGTTTATTGTTCTGTCGTGTTATGCGTAAGCTTATTTTAGCATTGCTCACATGATTTCCCGAATGATTTCAATGAATTCGAATAATTTATAATTTTTCAATCTTCCAGCATGGGCTACCAAATATTTACCTGCTGCAAATTTGGAGACGATTCAGTGACTTTCAGAAGAGAAAATCCCAAAAAATTGCCTGTTGTTTGGTTTTTGCTCATTATTGTATGCATGTGAGTTTTTTGCGCACAACTGGCAACTCACACGATATGAGGTTGGGAAAAACTTAGCCAAAATCTAAGTGTCATTCTGAACCCAACATTTTCTCTACAACAGAATCTCATTCTATCTCGTGGTCACCGTTATGGTTCCTAACAGCGCCGAACGATGCGACAGATTCTCAATTCCGAAAGCGTGGAACATTGGTGGCTGTGGGTCGAAGGAATTGAGGATCCTAATTTCAAGGGTAATTAAGTGCGCAGTTCAGATGGTGGCAGGTGGGCAGGTAGGACGGACGCGGATAGGATGAATAGGGCAGCGCTTCCATGTCGAGTATGATAACTTTGCGGCGGGAGCGCTTCGAAATACTCGATCGGGCATCATTGCGGAAAATTAAAACCTTTCCCTGTCTTGTGAGCCTCCGTTAGATACCGTCACAAGCTTCTGTAGTTCGGAAGCGTACACCTGAGTGGTCATGGTGTTCTGCAGGAATCAGTACGAAATAGATCGTTAGTTTGGAATCCCACCTCACACAGTGCAAATCCTTTGTCTCGCACTGATCACTTTTGACCAACGTGAACATCGGCCGTGGAAACGGGGCTCGTTGAGGATTTCCGCTCTCTCGCACCCTCGAGTCGTCTGTGCTCTCCGCGCGTTCATTTACTCTCGACAGTACTCTAGCACAGTGGAGAGTTTAGTCGAAGACTTCTTCGACCGCTATACATCCTGCTTTTGACTGCTTTGAGATGACTCACCGAGCGACAGTCACTATTGACATCGATTATGGTGGCATGCTGAACCCAGCTGCGATGCCCAGTAACGATATATAAGAAAGCTCCTTTTCCTATGAGCGAGCCCGTGCAAAGTGAGCATACCATCGTCCACCAAATCTGATGTGACTCCTAACTCGAGACCAAAATGATGATAGTTGTCGCCTTTCTGGCATTGCCTAAGCAGCAGCGTCAATTTGCGAGCGCTCAAAGCAGTGGTCGTCGTCCCCTGGCATTGCACAAAGTCTCGCTGTCCACAGCCGACAACTCAGAAGGATGTATCCATGCACAGAATAGAAAATTTATATTAGGTCGGTCCATAAGTCTTGCAACAAATCACATTTGATGCCAGAAAATCTTTTGAAGATCTGCGAAAATTTTGCAATATGTTTGCTGAGGTGGCATCACCTTTTGCAATTCCAGCCAACCAACCAGCTTGCTCTCTCGCTACTTGTTAGAGCTATTACACCGATTTCGCAAGAAGCTCTTCGTGCCCTTAATTTTTTACGAGTACCACTCGGAAAGTCCTACAAGTCATGTCACACTAAGGATTGACCAGAGGATGGACGCACGCTCTCCCATCCACGGTACACCGGCGCTCAATCTGCTCAGCTTAGACTTTTTTTATCGGAAGATGATCACACTCCAACCACCCGGTGACTGGGTCACGAAGCTCTAACTGACTCTGTTGAAAAGGGAACTGGGTGGACTATCGATCATTTGCTAGAGCATGCTAGAGCAATTCTGATGTGACAAGGATACAGTACTGTGGTATCTCCAAAGACTTGTGAAGATCCGGAAATATAGTTTGGAACTGACATGAGATGAACCCGGATCAGCTCCAAACTCGATCTGACATCGTCATGTTTAAGTTGACTTATTGTGGTTTCTCCCGTTGACCATCCATTGCATTGCAGTTCATGAGGATAGGGTAAAGTGTGCCAACAAACAAACAAGCGGCGATAGTTAGCTCAAACGCTTTGGGAGTTCTGACTGCTGGGGTAAAACCTCGTGCAAGTCAAGCCTTCCCCGAGTTTTACTGGAATACGAGAGGAGTTGAGCACTGGTTGCTCCTATATGGAGATGTTACAGTCAACGGGGAAGTCGATCCTCCACAGCCGATTGCAGCGCATTGACCATGAAAGAAAAACATGACGAAGTCTACTATTTTGCGAAACTGTTGAACCACCCGTTGCTGAGAAAATTCAGGAAAATTTGAGGACTCTCGGCTAAAGAGTTTTTTCATATCGACGTTATAGCCCTGACCCCCTGCTACCAGATGCCCACCTTCCTCCCTATCGAGACCACTTTCTAGAGAAAAAATCTTATTGTTACCATCATGATGTCAAAGTCGACATCCAATCTTTCTTCGATCAGCATTCTACAGAGTTTCGCAAGAGAGGCATGGAACAGCTTCTGCTGAGTTAGCAATAAGTTTTAGATATTGATGATGTGTATCATGCTGAATGAATGGAAAAAAAGGTATCAAAAATATTGAAATCAAAATTATGCCAGTTTGTTGCAAGACTTATGGACCGACCTAATATAATTGTCGCTGTGAACCTTCGGAAGCCTCCTACGATCTACCGCTATGGTACTTTTGGTTTTCTAAGAAAATTAGAAAAAGAATAAAAATTTCGACCAAAAATTAAAAAAAATTAAAAAAAGGAATTCAGAGATCCTATCAGGATTTACCAATTTGTTTAGCTTGTATTACAGGTTCATAGACGAGCACCGGCTCTGCTGCTGGAGGCGGAGATGCACCTAAAATGGCCTTCTCGAATGGACGTAATCGCTCCAGCAATTGCGGCTTCGCACCTATAGATAGGGAAACGATAGAGTATGGTGGAAAATCAGGTCAGAAATTCCACTACATCGAGGCATATACAAGTCGACAGTTACTGACTGAATGTGAACTGAACGGATACCACCACGGTGATACGGGAGGGATGAGGTGAAAAAACAGACAACGACAAACGAATGTCGGCCGGAAACACTAATGCGGTCACTGGAGGGAGCGCGCGCTGAACCTTCGGGAACTTCCCACGCGCTCATCACCACAAACACACACATTTCCAAGCATACTATCCGCAACGCGAAGTGTGCAACTAAGCGCGCGAAGATGCCAATGCAGAAAAACCCCACAAATTACTAATTAGTGGCAGTCTACAGGGGGGGGTCGATAAAGAAAGACATTTTGTCTGTTCACTCAATGGATTTAATCGCACTTTGCCAGATCCGAAGCGGGTGCGCTCAACATGGAATTGAAGAGCAATTTCATTTCATAAGAAATTCTTCATAGCGGCTATCTACGTGGACGGAATCAGGAAAATTTGTCCCGGAAACATGGTGCAGTGGTCAAGCCCAATGGAGTCCTCGACGGATCGTGTACCATTACGACAGTTTCCGAAGGGCGGGTTCTGAGGGGGTTGGCACAGTCAGAGCTAAGGTCCCTAGGAACCTATCCCACACTGAATCGATTCAAGAAATTGGGTAAGAGCTTCAGGCTGAAGCAGTTACGGTAGGTCACCGTGAGCTCGATGGCGATGGCAGATGACGTCATATTCAGAAGACCGTGAGGGCAGTGAGGGAGGGATTGCGTCCACTCATAAAGGGACACTTAGGGAATTTTATGGTGAAGAACCTCATTCAACGATCTTCTTCATTGGAGCTATGCAAGTATGTATTTCAAGAAAAAAAAACACACACTGTCAATGAAAAAATGGTTTAAATTGGTGCATTATCACTTTTATGTATTCATATCCCTTATCACAATTTTCTACTCCTGAAAGAGAAAATTTTCAATAAGAAGATGAACATTCATGAGGTGAGCTTAAAATGCACTAGCGCTCTTGTTCCATCTGAATGTGAACCTTACGAGGATGGTCTTCCAGGAAATGCCCAGCTTTCTCAAACCGTTTTTTGCATGATATAGGGGTACGCGTGTGGAGCACAGAAATGTACTCTATTTCGGTTCAAACAGTCCTTTGAATGCCAAAAAAGGGGTGATGAAGTGGTCCGTGATTCGAATCCTCGTGGTGACATTTTTTGCACTTCCGACTGGCGCTTGCATGATGTCGCAAAATGGTAAACGCGGCTGATGATGATTCTCACAGTCAGGACCACCCATATGAGTGGGTTTTTACAAAAAACTGATGCCAGCAAAGTGGGTCGCTTGAGCTTTTCTACCCCTTCTCGGACATTTAGGGGGCCGCTCAGGAAAAATAAACTACATTTCTGGAATCCATGCGCGCACCCCTATTCATGCAGAAAGCCGATTGGAGGAAGCTTGGCATTTCCTGAAAGACGTTCCTGGTTGGCAGTGCGAGATGCGTGATGCGCATGCGCGCCACGCAGAGAATGATTGTTTCAGTTATTTACGTTACCAGAATGCATCTCTACTTTTTGGACTAGAGTATACAGAGGGGGAAAGGGTGAGCAGAAAAACCTCTCCGCTCATGGCGCACATCTCCAAACTTTAATCGTGCAAGGTGCCGTTGTTGATAGAAGTTTCACGGCAAAATGTACCTTAACCCTTTGACGACAATGCAGTTTCGCAGGCAGCGGGCTCATGGGACCACGCCTCTTCATGGCGCGCCCAACTCGCGCTAAGAATTTAGTAAAATTGTCCCTAAAAACGCTTTTTCTATCGAATTTTTGATTTTAGCAATATATCTAATATAGCTACAGTCTTAAGTTTTCATAGTGTATAAAGGAGGAAACAGAATCGAACATCTGAAAGGGAAAATCCGATTCCAAAGGCATGAAGGGTGAAAACTTCAAAAGCTTATGTATAGAGTTTTTGAGGGTAAGGTCTTGAGGTTTTAAGGTTAAGGTGGGTCCAAGTATTTTGTGGTTGCAGTGCCTGTCTAGGTTTAATAGGTCTAGGGGACTGTTCTTGAAGTTTGAAATGTTGGTTGAGGATGAATCGCACTGATCTTTAGCTTTCCAGGCTCTGAAGAAGGCGACAAGGCCGAAACGTAAGCCGAATAAAGGTTGCTACTAACTTTTCTACGGTTTCAACTAACCTAACTGAAAGTGTCCTTATTGTGTTTCAAATATCTCTTCCATGGAACTATATCCAGCAAATGTGCTGCCGAGAAAAAGTTTTACTCAAGTGCCAGGATCAGGGAAAAGGATGCTTCACAGGTCAGCCGTCAGATGTTGAAGCAGCCAGGTATCGAAGCAAGAATGGAGAGGGAGAATCACTAGAAGTACGCATTTTCGTGAATATGGACTACATCTACAAAAAGGATTGCTGGCAAACATTGCTACTAAAAAATACAAAAACACGACAGTAAGCAAAAACATGTCAGTTCCTTCATGGAACCAAATTTTTTTTTTGACATGAGACAATCCTTTAGTTCCGTCCATCAAAGTGCTTGCACCCAAGAACAACTTTATGATCACAACTTGTAGCGTTGTAAAGTGGAGTGCGAAAATGAAAAAGTTGAAACATGAGAGCCGTAAAGCGGAACTGTTGTTACGGTGAAGAAAAACGGAGTAATAGATCCAAAAACAAGAACGTATAACAATTGCTCACCTGATATCGGTAATGCCTCCTCTTGCATTCGTTTTTCAACTCCTGAACTTTCTAGTCACTGAGGCGTCGGATAAACACCTGCAAAAGGTGAGAATAACTACTTAGACTGATTTAAAAAAATGAATATGGCAAACCTGGTGATTCGTTGGTGGTGATGCTGACGTAGGGCTTGAGGGTCGAATTTCGTACATTTGCATTTGCTCATCCTGAAGCAAGCAGTATGTGCATGAACTAGTAGAGCCAGTGTTCTAGAGGGTGGCTGAAAAGTATAGGACGCCATGTTTTTGTGTGTAATAGCCAAGAAAGAGACTCGATCAGAAAACTGACTTCACACAACGATAGAGTTAAGCAATTTGGCTACTCATGCAGAAGGTGCTTTGAATTTGACCACTCTTTTTTGAGAAAGGCCTTCTGGCGCCCAACGACAAAATCAGCACTGCGCCGCAGGTAGCCAACGGAGTTGTCGTCCCACCTCTTCTGAAGCGCTAACTTCAGAGCACCCACCGAGCTGGTAAAGCCTTATGAGTTCTTCCTCTACAACATCCTCACATAGAGGAGTTTATCGGGTTAAGGGCTTGAGAAGAAGAAGGTCACATTTCCCTGCTCCAGTGGCCCGGGGAGTGAGCGCTCAGGATAGCTTTGGTGGATTTGAACGCGTATTAGAGAGTTCAGGTTCACTGAAGAGCAAACGATCGTTGAGTGAAATGCCCGCAATTCCAGAACAGCAAACCGTACCTCACTGAAGTCTTTTGCAAGGCCTTCGAGTCAGTTTTAACATTTGTGGAAAATGAGCTGCAACGGAGCTGCACTTTCGGATGTTACTCCATCACAAACTACCACACCTTCGAGAGAAAATCTGTTGTGAGCTAAACGTTATCTCGGAGACTTGCTCTCACTTTTTGACAACCGCTGCCTCCGACGTTGACTGTCGCGAAGAAGTTTAGTTCGAAAATTTCCTCATTAACCCAATTCGTAAGAGAGATGCGGCGCACCTCGAGCTCGCGCAGAAACTTTTTGCTTTTAATCAGTTGAGTCCTTCAGGTTGCTCCAATGAAAACCAGTATAGAAAGAGTTGATAACTTCTTCAAATAATGATTGCTTTTCGAGATTTTCTGAGAACCTTGACGACAGATCCTGTGATCAAAAGCGATGTGACTCACGCTTACTTCACCGTTGTGAGCCATCCTCTTCTGCATGATTGCATCAATCCTCTGGGAGTGCACAGTTCTTGGACCGCTACTTTTTCAATCCCGGAGACCTGTGCCTGAACCTTGTGAGCACCGAACATATTTCAAAGAGTTGAAGAGGGAATACCGAGTCTTTTTCTGAAGTTGCAATTTCAGAGACCGTCATAGGGCAGCCTCTCGGAAATGGGACGATGCAGAAAAATCTTCATGGCGAGGGTTCAGATAAACTTTGGACCAAACAACTTATGGTGCTTCTAACATAATTTCAAAGCTTCCGAATAGTTTCAAAACATTCCTAAAGTACTACACGGCCAAGTGCCAGCAGGCAATCAAAGTCGCGTCCTATGCTTTTCAGCCACCCTGTACATAGCACCAGAAGGGCGTCGGAAAAACGTGTGCAAAAGTGTGGGTGAGCCGTTAAAGGATTTCAAGATAAGGTTTAAGAAAGGGAAACTTACCTAATGGGAGGACAGGCGGACGCCTCAGGGGTGCGGACCGACACACAATTATGGCTACGGGCTGAGGATACGTCTCGGCTATCTAGCGTGGCCCTCTCCGCGGCGCTATTGATGCGCCACCCTCACTCACGTTGTCTAATCCTCTAGCCCTTTAACAGGGAGACCGTTGGCGTTGAAGAGAGCAGCACCGATGAGAGTCGCATGAATGCGGAGATGAAGGAGCAAGAGAGGAGGTCTCCTTTCGCGGGTTCTGAGCCGTTTTCCATGATTTTTCGTCATCCCTGTACCACTAACCACTTCTACCTTGAAACCCTATTGGCTGCATTCTCATCGTGAAATCCGTCCCTAATAAAAGAAACCCGTCATAACCTGAAAGCCACCACAAGACGCACACTTCGTAGAGGTTTCGACAACGGCTTTTAATAAAATTACTACAACCCCCAAGTGAATAAAATCACAAGACCACTGACTTGCGTGTGCGCCGGATCTTCGTCGTTTTGCTGCCATTGCAAGAATAGCTTCTCCTGCTGTAGCAACTGTAGTCACAATTCATAGATATTTTGTTCGAAAACTTTTGTAGTCTGAAAGCACTGCACTGACTAGAAAATAGGTGAAAAATCTGAAACTTTCAACAATAAGAAGAATGAAACACTCTGCAACGGTCAAGTTCTTCTAAGGGCACGCCACGCATTCTATTCCACTCAGGGTCGTAGAAGTATTTTTATGCGCGTTGGTTATTGGTCCTTAGTGTCTGACACGATTTCGAGAAGCAATGTTGTGTAGCGTGTTCATTTGAGCCGTCATGCCGATTTGAATGCAAAGTAGCAGGAAAGGTGGCCAATCTTGCTATCATCTCAAAGCCACGAGTCGGGATTAGGTACCAAGATCAGCCGCCCCCCTTAGAGTAAGAAAGAGGGGCCCCCATGCGCAGGAGGCGCGACACTGCCGTATGCCACGCTGCCGTGCTGTCGGCAGCACGGCAGCGTGGCATACGTATTCTTTGCGCCCTCTTATGTACAGCTTACTACCTCGCCTTTTCCCTCTCCTCGCAGCACAGGGTCTCTCCGTGACGCCTCAGCCGGCCTCACTAGGGAACTTTTAGGGTTTTCTATGATTCCTTTTGCTTTTTCTCCCCACTAATCTTCCTTACTGCACTTCTTACCTAAATTTCAAACAAAATAACACACTAACTCGATCTTGACTTGTGCCTATAAGTGTTCAGTAAAAGGGAACGTCGTACGGTTGCAAGCTCTCCTCAGAGGTCACTCTCAAAGCCTATATGATTTGACGGGTTCCCCCAAGCTCCGCTTCCGAGAAACATTTCTTCCAAGCTCCGCTTACGAGAAACATACATCTTAGTAGATTGACTGCAAGCTCATTTCGGCCCCAGTCAAGAAAAATCTGTTCTGAAGAATGATCGGATTCATACCGTAGGAACTGAGAAATCATGCCCTCTAAGTGCCTAGTAAAGTGCGAAATGCTCCTGTACCATGCGGAACATCGTGGTCTGTTTGAGGAATAATCTTGCGGAGCGTCTTGCTCGAATTAGTGAAGTCCTCAAAGAGAAGCAACGGACATTGTCGCGATTCAACGCCTAATCTCAAAACTTGTTACCACTTCACAATGGCATTAGCCACTGAGGAAAGCAGAAAGCAACAAGGATGAGACAGATTTTCGTTATAATTGAGAAATGTGCAACTAGATCAGTTCTATAACTACTGCCGAACGTGCGACATCTACAAAACCCTAAGTCGCTGGAGCTCATTTCAGGGTGCAGTTGAATACGGCAGGCGTATAATCAAGAAGAGCGCAAGTACCACTAATTGGTATAAATGAGGCAAAGAATCAGGTAGTTCACAAGCACTAACTAGTAGCCGGAATGAGAACCTACCTCTGCCATCACCTTTCTTTTTTCTCCTACTTTCTTTCTTTTTCAACGCTTGGCATAAATCTTCCCTGAAGACAAGAAAGATACCAGAGGCACTTGACAACAGCTGACAAACTACATAAAGGTTGCCTTAAAGACATGAGTCAGGATAGAGTTATCGTGTTATTTTGTTCGAAAATCAAGCAGGAGGTGCAATGGGGAAACCAGGGGGATAAGAAGCAAAAGGCACCATAGAAGACCCTAAAAATTTTTCTCGTAAAGCCGGGCATGGTATGACGGAGAGATAGTGTGCTGCGAGGAGAGGGAAAAGGCGAGATAGTAAGCTGTACGCGAGAGGACACAAAGACCACGTATGCCACGTTGCCGGCAGCCGGCAGCACGGGAGGCGGTCGTTTGACGCGGCTCTTCGCAGCAACCTTGCCATTGGGACGCAATGTCTGTAATTGCCAACCTCGCTCCACTCATGTCTTGGCCCGAAAACTCGTCCAGATCAGCCAACCGCTAGATTTTGTAATTGATCGATCTACAATGGAGCGCGCAGTGTGGACGTCGACCTTACCTGCCGAGACTTCCCGGGTTTCACCAATGTCGACCATTCTTGGCTTATTTCCTGCATTGATTGTGTTCTTTTCACTTCAGATATTAGGATAACTGCAAAGTTGCTTAGGGGTGATTGTGTGACGATCGTTTTGGAATCGTGATACACTTCACTTCACAGTGACTTGTACACAGCGCATGAAAAAAAACCCATACAACCTATATGAGGTAAGCCCTTTAGTCTTTCTTGTTAGGAGAACAGTTTATTCAAGTTTCATCGCATCTTATGACTAGTATTCTTTGTTGGATATGTTTGGTCTTCTTGAATCTGTGATAGGCACAAACGTTCTTGTTTTCCTGCAATTTGTTGAGTACAAAGGGATCATTCATCGTGAGCGAAATCCAGCAGGCAATCATTAAAAACGGATCGATTCGGTGTAACATTTCACTGGTTTTTGTTTCTTTCAGTTTCCTAGAGTGAGGTTGAATTAATGTCTAACTTTTGCTCAAAGGGAAGTGAAATGGTCTCGGCGCGCTCTTTGGGTCAGGATCCACACTACGCTAGTCAATTCATTTGCTCTCATAAGTTCAGTAAGTCCCAAGGAAGACCTGTTAGGCAGGACACCAGACAGGAGAACTTCCGTGACCCAGGAAGAATTCACAGCACTTTGCAATGCATTATCGGCCATTGTCATTGTAGTCCGTTCTATTGAATGCCCCCTTCATTCGGATACGGAAATTGTTTTCTTAGAGCTGACGATTCATCACTAGTTTGCCAAGGGCATACCTCATCCCAATCTCACATCTTTGTGACCCCATTAGACATACTGGATGCAACATCGCACGTCTAATATTCCCCACTAGTAATAATTACTGGAGAATGTCATTCTAGAAGTGAAGCCTGGTGCATTTCTTTAAAACTCAAAGAAGGCCGCATGCAAGGGAATAGCCAGGATCTCTAAATTTACTATACAACTCGAATGATTACAAAATGTATGTTGTAGGGAAACAACGCTAGTTTGGGAAATTTAACTTCGGAATTTTAGTGAGTAGGGAGCTATTTTATGAAGTGTAACGACAAACGGTTCCAAAATAACAAAAAAGAATGGAAGATGAAGCTGTGCAGCAAAACTTCCAAGATATCTGAGTGAGCCCTATACTTCTGAGATTTAGATGATTCCTTCGACAATAAACAGCTACAAAGTAGCGAGATTGAAAACTATTGTGGAAAGATTTCGATGCATGATCCTAGAACAACTAATTGGCATTACGACAAAGGATTTTTCAACACACCCCTAACAAGGTAGACTGAGGACTCACCTCATATAAGAATTATTATCATGCAGACTGCAAGTTGCTGTGAAGTGCAGAGTATCACAACTCCAAGATGATTGTGACACAATCACTTCAAAGTAACTTTACAGTAGAATCGAGACTGGTGAAGTTGGGAAAGCATCCGCAGTTCAACGTCTACCGGCGCTCCATTGTAGATCGATCAATCACGAAAATCTAGCGGTTGGCTGATCTGGACGAGTTTCGGACCGAGACATGAGTGGAGCAAGGTTGGCAATGCGATGCCTGGGTAACGGGCCGACTTGGTCGACTATCCCCCGGTATAGGAGCCGCCCGGTGATTCTGGAATGGCGATCCAGGGGGGACCGCGGCCAGAATCACGCCCGTAGCAGGGGGCGCGGGTAAGGGTGCCGTAAAGTGCAAGGGCCACCTGCAGCAGGGGCTGCAGGTTCAGGGGCTCCCCAACCTGCAGGGCTCGAGTAGCAGCGGGCGCTCGAGTTGGGGGGGAGCAGCTCCGTGCGTTCCACAGAGGGTGGACGCGCCGGGCAAGGCCTAGCCAAGGGGCAGGAAGGATAGAAGACCATTTCGGTAACCCCACCTGGGATTCGTAGCCAGGGCGGCGCAGTAGGGTCTGGTTAACCCGCAATCTCCCTTAGGTAAGATCCAGGGGCATCCCCGTTCTCACCCAATAGGGTGCAGCACACAGTTTGCGCCTTTCGGCGCTTCTCCCTTCTTTCCCCTCGCTTCTAGTAGGTTTTCCCACTTCTATTAAGTTTTCCCCTTTTCCCCGCTATATTTTCCTCTTTCCTATCATTTCCCCTCCTTTAGGCTTCGTTTCTATTAGTTTTCCCCTTTTTCCCCTTCCTTTCCTCTTTTTCCTTCCCTTTCCTATCTTCCCTTCCCTTTTTCCCTTGTTTTTCGTTCCAGGTTGCCGCAGAGATCGATCCCGAACGACTCCGATACAACTCGATCAATTTCACCGCATCGATCACTCCTAGATCGACATTACCGCCTTAATCGTCCAATGTGTCGATTTTCCGCCCTTCCTACCTTTTTCCGCCAGTTCCTATCTTTTCCGCTTCATTTGGATCGATTTCCTATCGATCCCCTTCTTTCCCGCTTCATTTTCGCATTTTCCATCCATTTCAATCGATATCGGCGTTAGTTGCTTCGCCGAGCCATTATCGATCCAAATCGGTGGAATTACGGTCGCTTTCCCAGCCTTCGGAGCACTTTCTCATGAGAAAGGGCACTTTCCCATGAGCGAGTCAACTTCAAAGGCATGCCGCCGCGCGGATATACTTCGCGCAGCGAGAGAGCGCCAGACAATCGATTGCGAGCCAGCGCATCGATTGCCTTTTCCGCACTCAACCGCTATAAAAACCTTATCGCACAGTCCAGCTCAAAGAGATAGCTATGGCAATCTCAACGAACTATGGACTGTTACTCAGCGAACTGGATCGAACGATCGAGGAGCTCCAGAACAACGTCAACGACATCGACGACAACTTCCTGGAGCAGCAGCGAGCCGACGACGATCAAGAAGACTTACCGCCAGCGGTCGCCAGGAGCAGAGCGCAGGACCTCATGGTCTTGTACTCAGGACTCCGCGACAAGCTTTACCGCGCCCTCGGCCATTGGGAGATGGTCGTAAGGGTAATCGCTCAAGGCGGAGATGAACACCAATGCTCCAACGCGTACAACTCGGCTCTCCTCCATTGGCGTTCCCGAGGAGATCGAGCACGAGCCGCAGCAGGTGAACCCTCTCAATCGCCTCGAAATCTAGCTACGACTCTTGCAGCCGTGTTTACCGCAGTCTCTTCAAGAGACCACTACACGCCTGATCGACAACGCTGCGTTCCTCTTGGGACGTGGAGTTCCGATCACAATGTCGGTGACGACGCCGAGTAGGAATCCGCCTGAGGACCAGCGTCCTCGGGAGGTACCTCCGGAAGGCGCCCGTCGTTTATCGCCAAACTTACCGCTGCGCCATGCACGCTCTGAAGAGGAAATTCCTCCAGAGCAGCGTCATTTACCGCAGAGAGCAATGGGTTCCAACCCAGAGCACTCTTTACCGCAAGAGGTGCCAGGCTCCAGCCAAACACCTTCATTACCGCACGACCAATTCGTACGTCTTCCCAAGTTCGAACTTCCCAACTTTGCAGGGGAGATCGGCAAGTTTCCATCCTTTTGGGATGCGTACAATTCGGCCATACACGCAAATTCAGCCTTACCGCCTATCGTAAAGTTCCACCACCTGAAGAGCCTTCTCAAAGGAGAAGCTCTGTCAGTTGTGGCAGGACCACAGAAACTACGATT
>KZ346070.1:52160-63080 GCA_002352805.1 Teladorsagia circumcincta | reverse complement strand
GATTTCTCTGACCTTAGCTCCTTTTCATCGCGTTTAAAGGTTAATGTAAGATATAGGCCCAACCACTGTCACCGAGCTGACGCGCTGTGTGGGCAGAAACGCTTTCTGGTTCTATATGAAGGAGTAACCGTAACTCCTTGCCAGGAAGTAGGCTGAAGGGTGACGGCCCGAGAGACGGTCCTTACGTGGGGCAGTGGGGGCTCTCCGATAGGTTAGGCTAGGCACTGGGCAGTCTCTGGCCACTAGCACATTATAAAAGGTCCTAAATATAATGTACCTTCAGTCCTGCGCAGCGGATCCCATGTACAGAGAGTGAAGCAGAGGGGGAGAAATCTCGCAGTAAACAATTATCTGTACACCTGTTCCGGTACCATCAATGTTCGAGCTTTAACATCAAATGCCAAATTTGACCATCTCATAGGTGAGCTCGACAAATGTAGCATTGTCATCCAATTCCTGTAGGAGACTAGAAGGCGCACACCCGGCTCGTGGACGTGGGGGACCGGAAATCAGGTGTATCTTGTTGCAGGAGCAAACCATGGAAAAGTGTGCGGAGCAGGGTGAATAACCGTCGAGGAAATCCTCGACAAGGGGGTCGCACTTGTCAGGATGGATCATGTGGGGGTCGTACCTGTAAGAGTCGGCAGCAAACGCATCAGTGGCATTGTGGTGCAAATGGGAGGAGGAACGTGTACCGCAGCAGAAAACGGGGATGTGCGAGACAGCTTTATATGAAATACGCTTTGTGCTCGTTGACAATGATTCTGTTGGAAGGAACGCTGTCGCAAAAACGACTATGGTGAAGGAAATTCCTACGCAAATAAAGCGGCTTGTCGGGTATAGAGGGTATGAATCACTGAACAGATGTGTGTACTACAATACAGCTTCTGTCAACAGCCATCATCATATAACACCTTTCAATGGAGTGTAGCGCTTTGAGTGATGGTCGGATGCATGGCGTATACCGAGACGAAAAAGAGCGATGTCGATTGTTTCTTTTCATGTCGCCTGCGCTGGCGAGTTGTATTCTAGTACATTCGAGTGTTGCCTACGAAATATTCTGCAACAGTGAAGAAGGAAACGCCTTTTTGAGTAGTTAGCGACCGAACTCGATATGACCTCGACGCAAATATCTCCTCAGAAAAGAGGCCTAAGAAGAAGCTAAATAAACTATTAGAAAGCGCAAAGCTTCCGCTTCCATAACTGTCTTTACTTTCTCGGGTGCTCAACAAACCAGAGAGATATTGCCTTTTGAGTGCCAAAAACTCGCATGAAATTTTCCGCGTCCTCGACGCTACCTCGACGGAATTTGGGAGACCTTATCTCTTTGCATGAAAGGCTTTCAGAGCAGTTTTAATACTGTTTGGCAGTAGCTGGCCTAGCTCTATCTGATCCAACCACTTTCTTTTCAAATAGTCTGAAAATTGGGGAATGGGACCTTTTTGTAGAGGGTGTACATTCCGGTGGTTTCGAGCGGGGTATTAGCAAATCTGACAGAGACAAACCGCGCAGCAGCTGTCGCGAATCGGCCGTTGGTCGATACAGGCTGTTGTGATGCTTCCTATGAACTTCTCGAACATTCGCATTGGCATGGACAACTCTGTGAGATTGAAAAAACATCTCCGGTCAGGTACTGAACCCGGGTCTTGCATGTGAGAGACGCGGATACTCACCACTGCACCACCACTACTCTCCGTCCACGGAAGAGAATCAAATAGTAGGGGTCGTCCCGAGACCTCGATTTTAGGGGGTCGTGATTCTTCGACAATCCTCGACACGATTTTCGCCCTGGTGCGGAGTGTCATCAGCCCTCGCATGGCAGCCTAAGTGGTATCGTGTGAAATAAGAACAGAAAGACTGGCTCTCCTCAAAGTGCGGGTCGATGGCCAAACACTGATCTTCGTTCTGAACGTATACGCTCCCACCAGCGCCTACGATGACGTCGAAGACTTTTGTGACCAAATTTTAGAAGCCATCCGCTTAAAACCCTCGTGATGCCAGAGTTTTCGTCGCGGGAGTCACCGGCCGCACCGGTGACACCATTGCAGCGACTCCGCACACTTTTCCATGGTTTGCTCCTGCACCAAGATACACCTCATGCCCGGACCCCCACGTCCACGAACCGGGTGCGCGCCTTCTAGTCTCCTTCAGACAATGGATGACATTGCTACATTTGTCGAGCTCGCCAATTAGATGGTCAATTTGGCACCTGATGTTAATACTCAAACATTGATGGTACCGGAACGAGCGTTTAGGTAATTGTTCACTGCGAGATTTTCCCCCCTCTGCTTCACTCTCTGTACAGCAACCCTCGGAGCGATGTCTTAGCCGAGTTCGCCGAGCGACAGGGGCTGTTCGTAGCAAACACTTTCTCCCAGATGCGGCGGTGGACCTGGCGCGCTCCCAATGGGATGAATAAACACACGCTGAATCACATCCCAGCCGGGAGCCTCAGGTACTTCGACGACGTGACGGTCATCAGCGAGTCGCGATTAATTATCGGGTTCGACCACAGGTTGCTGAGAGCAACTTTCAAATTATGCGGAAAACTGGAGCTGCGGCTCAGGGCAGCCCAGCAGTCTAACATCAAGACGAAGGTAATTTCTGAAATCACCCGACCGCTAGCCTCCACGGTGTGCTAATCCGCTGGAAGATTCGCCTCCGTTGAAGACGAGTACGCAAACCTGTTGGCCGAGGTTGACCGCGTCATAACAAAGGCCACAACAAGCCAGGCCACCTCTGAACCACGACAGCGTTTGACTTCCGAGACGTTAGACTAAGTACAAGGAAAGCTGAAGTTGCAAACATGAGCCACGTCGAGAAAGCCGCCCTCAATAAAGAAATTTGCGCCCGGGTAGATAAGGATTACAAGGAATACGCCGCCCGCCGAGCACACGAAGCAGCTGAAGAACTAACAAGTCTCAAAAGAGTCTATCGGGAGGTCAGACGACCACTTGCCCCGATTCTCTGGCCAGGCCTAACGGGACCGTAACATACAGCCAAGAGAAAGCCGAGCTAACTCGCAATCTTTACAAACCTCCTTGGCAGTCAGGTAAAGGTGGAGCCTACCGAAAAGCGATGTGACGAATCAGACGAATGCATCCCACCGATCGTACGAGTGGAACTGCTAGCTGCTCTTGATTAGACGAAGAAAGGAAAGGCACCGGGACCAGATCATACAAGAGTGGACAGTCTCTCCATGTCAGCTGAGGAATAGCGGTCTCTCTCCGCGTGTTGTTCGACCGCATACTGCGCAAAAGAGTGATCACGAGCGCCTAGAGAGGCTCTACTACACTGTTCATTCGCGAGGGAGGACCGCAGCATGATTTGTTCACAAGGGGACCACAGCACGAACATCTTCTGCTCGATATGTCTCCTGCCCCTGGTGTCGAAGGTCTTCTTCCGCCTTATCCTCAATAGAGTATGCCGCTGCATCGACGAGTACATGATTGTGGAACAAGCCGGTTTCCATTCACTCTTCTCCACTATTGACCACACTCATATAATATCGCAGCTTACGGAACGATGCCGCGAGTACCGCACTCCACTGTGTCTTCTGTTTATCGATTTCAAAAAGGCCACCGACACAGTGGGGCATGAGGGTGTTTACAATGCCATTCGCGGTATCTCCGAACCCCATATTAGAGTCACGCGGCAGTGCAACACGGACCGTTATATCGCCATCAAACTTATCAAAACACTCAAATCACTTCAAAACCGTTGCGTTACGTCACCCGAAGGAGTGAATATTGACGGCTTACGCTTAGCGCATCTCCTCTTCGCTGATGGCTATGTTCTGATAGGCGACGACTCTGCCGAAATTGTGAAGTCCTCGAGCCTCGTAAGGCGGGAAGCCGTAAAGCTGAACTTCAAATCCACCCCGGCAAGACTCAGTGGATACACAACGAACAACTTCAGTACCAGCCGATCCTCCTAGAAGGCTAGGAGATTAAGCGCGTCTGCTCACACGTGTATTCCGGCAAAGCGGTCAACATGTATAACGAACTCACGATCGAAATCAACAGACGCCGCACAGCGGGCTGGATAAGCAATAGGCTTCGTGAAGTACTATCTTCTAAGCCCAAAGTCAAAGCTCACGTCTTCTACTTGCACGTTCGTCCGACTCTGACGTATGGGGCGGAGATTAGAGCATCTCGTTCCCTGAAGAGGAGAAACTCGCAGCCACGCAGCGAGCCATGGAGAGGGTTATGCGCGGTGTAACGCTCCGAAACCGCATACCCAATGACACCATGCGTGCTCGTACGATGGTGAAGGATGCGATGCCATCTACAATACCAAGCGGAGGTAGAGCGGTTATGTGGCTAGGCTCATCGATGATCGCTGGACGGAGAGAACGACTGACTGGACCCAAGGGAAAAACAACGCCAGGAGGCAGATCCCCCACCCGATGGGCAGACCCTCTCTCAAAACTGTACGGCCAGCTGTGGCGCAGGAGAGCCGACGCAGAGCGGCTTGGAAGACGTGCGACCTGCGTTCTTGGCGTGCCCGAGACGAATAGCGGTCGAGAAGTAAATAGGGGCTGGACTTTCCTGCGCATCAGCAGGGCAGGATTCTTATGCGGCCTTTAAACAATTTTGCTGTGACGATCTTCATCAACTGGTTGTCATGTGGACCTACACTGGCACTAGAACAATTTTGCAACTTTCGGAGGGGACGGTTGACCTCGGCAAGGATCGAGCTTGGCTGCGGCTTTCAGAGGCATTACAGGGAGGACTTGAGTCTCGCTAAATTGCAGGCAGGAATAGGCAAATGGTGAAGAGTTGACACTCTTAACCATTCGCCTGTTTCTGCCCGCAATCTAGCGAGGCCAATAACTAACAAAGTCCCCTCATATTAACCAGAATCGAAGTTTTTTTCAAGAAAATCGCGCATCGAAATCAATCATCCAGGGATTTTTCTATGGATTGATGTGAAAGATAATTATTACTTTTGAGAGAGGTTCGTCCAAGCTCCTATTGGGAGCAGAAGCAAGTCGTATCCACTTGCTAAATGTCCACGGAAGTTCTCATATCACGATTTTCTGGTATTGTCCTCGAACAATTATACGTAGAAAGCTTCACAAGACAGCCTCCCAAGAAAACAGTCTTTTTTAAAAGTTAATAAGAGTGGTCGGCAGATCCCAACCCACTAGTGAATGACTTTCAGCAATGAGGGTCGTAGCGCTATTTAAGCTCTGCGGTGGCTCAGCGAAAATTACACGAAATCCCTGCTATCCTTCTATTATGTAAACCGCTAACTTGGTGTGTCGGTTTGTATGTATGTGTGTCTGTATGTATGTATGTTTGTATGTATGTATGTAAGAATGTATGTCCGTCTGTCCGTCCGCAAAATGAAAATGAAGTGATAAGGAAGCTCATGGTAAACAGGCCGCGATGTTTTGCAATGGCATGATTGTGATAGCATCTATGACGGCTATATAAACACCTATTGAGTACTATCTCGCTCAATTCACACGACATGGAGTGGCAGCTGGAGGGTATTGGAGGAGGGAGGCGGGGGTGGAAAAGGGAGGAGAAATACCAGTGACCACAGGGACAAGGCCCAATCAGATGGCGTTTAATGCCCTCGACCATATAGAACGCTTCTTTGTGCACACGTATTCCTTTCGAGGTTATGGCGTCATAGAAATCTTTTTCGTCCTTTCGTCTTCCTTCTATTATATAAATCGCTAACTTGGTGTGTCGGTTTGTATGTATGTGTGTCTGTATGTATGTATGTTTGTATGTATGTATGTAAGAATGTATGTCCGTCTGTCCGTCCGCAAAATGAAAATGAAGTGATAAGGAAGCTCATGGTAAACAGGCCGCGATGTTTTGCAATGGCATGATTGTGATAGCATCTATGACGGCTATATAAACACCTATTGAGTACTATCTCGCTCAATTCACACGACATGGAGTGGCAGCTGGAGGGTATTGGAGGAGGGAGACGGGGGTGTAAAAGGGAGGAGAAATACCAGGTGACCGCAGGGACAAGCTCCAATCAGATGGCATTCTAATGGCGCCGACCATATAGAACGCTTTTTTGCGCACATGTATTCCGTTCGAGGTTTTGATGTCACAAGAGGAAGGGAGTATAGTGGAAGGTGTGAAGCTTACGCAGGGGAGGATGGTACCGGTGGTTGCCGGGGACTAATCTGGTATAGTATAAAGCGCTATGTCTGTATGTCTGTCCGTGTGTGTATGTGTCACGAAATTCATAGCGCCCGCCCCAGCAGTCACCTGGAGTTGATTTCAGGATATGCTATAGGAGGCGGGACGGGAACATATTTGGCGGGAACCAAAGGTGATAACAGCTGATGAGATTCGATAAGGGGCGACAGAACGCAACGGTCACGAAATTAATAGCGCGTGGGCCAGCAGCATTGAGGCGCTGCCTATTACGTATGATATCGGGGGCGGGACGGGAACATATTTGGCGGAGGACCGAAGGTGATAACAGCTGATGAGATTCAATAAGGGGCGCCAGAACGCAAGGGTCACAAAACTCATAGCGCGTGGGCCAGCAGCATTTAGGCGCTGCCTATAACATATGAGGAGGGGAACGGGAACATATCTTATGGTAACCGCAAAGTGATAACAGCTGACAAGGGCAAACTCGGCGAATCATGCATTTCACTCCTAATACTCCAATACTAAAGGTTCCAGAAGTCATCAGGCCGCTGCACTTTAGAGTTTTTGAGCAATGTGGATGCAAATCAAAGATAAGCGTCAGAATCTCACTGGTTATAAACAAGTTCAGCTCCGCACATAACCGCGCGCATGACATGATAGGTTCTGGTAAAAGTAGAAAGCCTGTGAAATGTTGTGGTCCGCCGCTAAAAAACCTAACAGCGAAACTTGCTCTGCGAAATGCGTTAGCTGACCTTCGTTAGGATGCCTTGTTTTGCTGAAACTCACCGTTTTATTCGCGCGGTGGTGTGTGGAGTTGAACTGTTTTATAAACAACCACCATGAGCTGAAGGTCAAGATAGCTTAGCGTCGAATAATAATTCGAGTTGATGATGTTGAAATAGAAATACCCAGCATTCATAACAGCATTTCATCAACAAGCACTGTACATTCCTAGGAACTCTAGGTAGAGTAGCGGTCGAACGGCGATGACAGCGTCAGCAAAATGAAGGTAACAAGATTGAAATAAAACGCGTTTCTCATCGGTACTCTAGTTTTGAGTGACCTCTACACTCTTGCATCTATTATCAGCTCTTATCAGTTGTTCTCACTTTTGCCCTTCATATAACATACCAGATTGGTCCCCCGGCAACCACCGGTACCATCCTCCACTGCGTAAGCGTCACACCTTCCACTGTGCTCCTTTCCACTTGTGACACCAATACTTCAAGGGGGGCATGCACATGAAGTGTGTTCTACATGATAGAGGGCATCGATTGACATTAGAACGCCATCCGATTGGACCTTGTTCCTGTGGTCACCTGGTATTTCTCCTCCCTTTTCCACCCCCATCTCCCTCCTCCACTACCCTCAATCTGCCACTCCATCATCATGTGAAATGATCGAGAGGGTATTCAGTAGGTGTTTTTATTGCCGTCAGAGATGCTATCACAATCATGCCATTGAAAAACATAGATAGCTCGAGTCCTGCGAGCTGACCAATTCCGTGAGCGGCCTGTTTACCATGAGCTCCTTATCACTTCATTTTCATTTTGCGGACGGACACATCGACATACATACATACATACATACATATATACATACAGACACATACATACAAACCGACACACCAAGTTAGCGGTTTATATAATAGAAGGATTCCCGTCCACCTTTACATACATCACTTGTCGAAATCAACGCTTCACTGCTGCTGGAAGATTCACTTTGAATTTTGTGAAAATTGCTTTCCAGCGCCTCTTATCGACCCTTATTAGCTGTTATCACTTTCAGTCCCCTACTTATCATGTTCCCGTTTCACCCTGTACATCACTTATCGAAAACAACGTCTCACTGCTGCTGGAACACCCACTTTGAATTTTGGAAAAATCGACTTTCTGCGCCTCTTTGCAACCCTTATTGTTATCAGTCCCGTTCCCCCACCAAGTATGTTCCCGTCGCACCCCCTATATCATATTCAAGACACAGCACTCCATTGCTGCAGGGAGACGCGCTTTCTCATGAAAACAGACGCACACACATAGACATACTTAGCGAATTACATATAGTAGGATCCAGCTCACCGTTGCTACTATGCGCATCCATGATGGACTTCTATGAAGTTGGATAGCCTGCGAAATCTCAGGACATTACACTGATATATCCAACAGTGAGGTGTTTTGTGGAGTAAATCAGCTGATGTTCCACAGGCCCTCCGATTTCGCTGAGGCCTAGTGTTGCGCGCGATAGCGGGCGGAGCAAAACTGGTACAATAATAACGGCCAAGTGACAAATGGACGAGATGAAAGCGATCATATTTAGGTGAAAGCATAGGAGCAATTACCATCTAAACAGATGCGCCTACAGCGATTCTCATGAACTTCAAAGTGTTTACAGAAGCTGAGACATTCGAACACACGAATAGTCATGTGATCAGCACGAGCATACTTGCATACTCGCACATAGGAACGTGCACAAAGTCGCCCATTAAGTTGTCATAATTGATGCCGCACTCTGATAGATCCTTGCTCCTGTCTTGAGAATCGAGGATCGTTTTCCAATCGAAGCACATGAATACTCAAATAACCTTTCCGCATTTCAGAAAGCTTAGCTCAATCTCTTGTTAGTGAAACAAATGAAGAATCATAAATCTATTCAAGTTAGCATCAACGGTGAAAAAACACTGCGCTATGCTCTTTTAGCAACAATTTGTTTACTTTTCTCACAAACATCAGGTAAGCCCCAAGTTTTCAGACCAGTGCTACATGAACTCGTAGAAGAATCTCATTTGTAGACTGCCTCTTTCCAGGAGAATTTTTCGACGCTTACTGCCTGAAGCCTCCATTTCCCGGAAAAGCGATGCTCAGGGTACGTTTGCACCGCCAGCACACATCTCCGCCAAAGATATAGCAATATAGGACTACTATATTTAATTTGTTGATAGAATGGTTTCTCTCACCCCATATATTGCAAATTAATTCAGCCACTACAAGACCGCTGGAAAAATACAGCAAGCCAATAGTCGCCTAGTTGTATATGTGAATGTTGATACCGCGTCTCAGCTGTTCGGCGGTAATCTCTCTTCAACGCGAAGGCAACTTGCGTTCGCAACAGTTGCGAGCCATTCTTTCAGCTGATCTTCTTGACAAAAAGGTGGAACAGAATGGCACCCCAGTAACACAGTAGCCCTACACTCACATCTGCAGTAGGCTCTCCATAAGGGCGCGGTTGGAAAGCGGGAAAAAAACTGTACGAGTTCTTCATCACACGCTTAAAAAGTGGGTCGCTATCGCAAAATATCGTGGCTGTCTATTAATAAGTGCCAATTGGGAGGTTAACGTTAAGAAATGTTGTACACGTGCACGTGCACTAAGCCTGTGATTCATATTCGCTACTGCCCGCAGAGCATTTGCATACTGCTATCCCGTGTCATTTGCACTCGCCCGCTTTCGCAGTGTGGTGCCATGAGTGCAACCATACTCAACATGGAACCACTTCCTGAAGGAGAAGTATTGGTTTGGAATTTATTCGGCGAGAAGAATGGTGGGTTTTGAACTTCGGAAGGTGACGCCAATTTCAGCAGAGGTGGTGCCATTCGCATGTGGAAGAGTTTTGCAAAGACGTCGAGATGCAACTTGAAGCTCCGCTCGTCTTTGGGTCTGATGGGACTGTGTGCGTGTATTCCACTTGTACTTCTGCTCTCCTATATTACGCTCATCGTTTCATCGTCTAAGGTTTTTCTAGCAAAAAAAAAACACCTCGTATTGTACTGCCATTTTATTTTTAATGAAATGTGTTCAATGATTTTTAGTGTTGCATTATACTGTTTGTATTGTATCCTCTGCATTTCTTCTCTTTTCGTTTCACGGTACAGTTACCACCAGCTGCAGATACCCACTTACTTTATGAGTCCAATAAGCAACATTGTATTCTCGCATTGTGATTCCAATTGCACGCTTACAGCTGTCACGTCTGTCATTCATTCCAAGAGTAAAGGGTGAGGCCAGCGTAATTGCCTGTACATATTCCTTCGAAGAAAGTGGTAGCAGTAATGGTGGTGCTTTGTCAACGATGTGATAATGCGCCATAAAAACTTGCTGGACTCTTCAAGTCTACGTTTTGACGTGGGAGGAGGCGTATCGGTTACGTGGTTTACGAGTGAAAATTTTCCTTGTCTCTCGATTTTCACTTAGTGCCGTAATTTCGGAAGGCTTGACGTTGACACTAAAAATAAAGATAAAAAGCAGCCCCTCAGAATTGAAGAGTTGGTGGGGAGTGCAAGAATGGAGAAAAAATCGAGAAAAACAACATGAAATCCTAGAAAGAGGCTTGGCTTCTTACCGGTAATTTGCGCATTAGGCGTACCTTATAGGTGCTCACCTCATCAACACTGACGCCCTTTCTGCGCGGCTACAGCCACACGGTAAGGGGGTAGGCGGACGGCGGCGATAGCAGTGCGAGGGCTCCCATGCTAGATCGTCCGAGGCACCTCCTTCGGGGGGGGGTCGCCTGTCTTCCTACTATTTATGTTCTACCCCTTGAGCCTTCGACCTTATCGTGGGATCCTTATTTGACTCGTCCGGACAACTTCTTTCTCAGCTCTTCTCAACTCCTTCCTAGAATGACATGTGGAGGTCTTTTCCGTCTAAGAGCCAGCGCACTCGTTTCCATTAGTCACCATTATTCACTATTTTGAAACCTCTCACGTAATTCGAAAGTGGTGAGATGCACTTTTTCAACCTATAGGACTCCTACTACGTTATACTAAATTTGGCTTCAGCCATATATTTAG
>KZ346070.1:32179-43024 GCA_002352805.1 Teladorsagia circumcincta | reverse complement strand
CAAACAGACAGACATACATACATACATACATACAAGGGCTTCCGTGGACGATTCCTTTAGTTGAGACCAGAAACTTTGCTGGTATTATACTTTATCTGGCTTTCAAAAGGATAGATGGTTTCAGAATCCAGCTTCGGGCGGGAAAGTACATGAACGTCAGTCGACCTAAAGTAGGAGACGTAAACGCCTAACGCGCAGATGATGCAATGAGTGGCGGGCGAGAGTAGAGGCTAGCATGCCGATAGAAGGAAACCAGTTGTGGTAGTTGCCGCGTGCCTCCATGTATCCGCTCGGCAGCTGATCGATTTCAAGGTGCTCTCGACATCGATCACTGACCTGGCAACTCCCGAGGAATTCGCAACTAATATATCGTGAGGTTCCTGGCAACAGTCTCCATGTCCGTCTGTCTTGAAACCTCGGCATTTTTTATATGTGTTGGTGCTTCTGTGCTTGACAGGTTTGTTATGGTGAATATTTATTGTCTGACGTTCCCACAATTTCGTCGTTTCCAAAGACCTGAATCATTCCGAAACCACTCATCCCCATGACTATAAATAGTGTGGAAATCCGAAGAACGGTAAACACATCAACACACCCACCAGTATGGGGCGCTCAGCTTCGGGAACAATAGAGAAAGTGAGACTGACCGGTCGTGCACTGCTTGTAGAATGGGTACGTGCAGTACGTCAAATTTTCATTATCGGGTAGAGGGATGGGTGATCATAGGTTCAGTTTTCATTATCATTATTTTATTATATGTCCCCGACGACCTTAGGTGAGTTTCTGTTATTCATGTTCGGATTACGGTGCTTTATCCAAGCCTTAAGGGTTTTCCTAGCGACGATATCGCTCTCATAGGCCAGTATCGCCCGGTACGAACGGAAGTTGGAGATACAATTTATTCTGAACTCCATATGGAAAAGGCCTTGGTTGCTTCGATTCTCCCGTTGTGTGCTGTGTGACCATTAAGATTAGCAATTCGTTGAGCTAATCTTTTGGATTCTTCTCGCTCCCCGTCACCGGTGCACACCTCCACAGCAGTTTTGTAGATGTTAACAGCTTTGCGGTGTGCCGACAGTGCGTGAATGGTGATATTCTTGGAGCTACCTTTCCTACACCACTTCACATTGTACGAGCCGTTGGCTACCCTAACCTGTGTGTTCAGATAAGGTAGCCATCCGTCGTGCGGTACTACTCGAGTGAGCTTGATGTACTGCGATAGACTTTAAGAATGTTGAATAATTCATCCATTTCGGATTGAGTCGATGTGCTTACAAAACAGTCGTCGATTTAGCGGCAGTACCTGATGGGTAAGCGTGCTAGCACTGGACGTTTAATTCTACTCATGAAGCAGACAGCAAGAACCGGTGCTAGCCGTTGTCCCATTGCAAGCAGGGTCAACCCTGCGTTGCGCAAATTCCAAAATTTTTACGACCCCCTCCTTTTCAGAGGGTATCGGTACGACCTCCCATATTACCTACTTTGTCTTTTACATAATTTAATGCTCGTCATTGATGTATGGGCAGTCACCGACATGACGAAGTCGTGCACCGTGGTAAATCCGCGCGCTTTGTCTCGCTCACAGGAAGGAGTCGAGGCAACATGAAGTTTTATTCGTTGAATAAATGGAATTTCTAAATTTTTTGCGTAAACCAATAAATGATAGTAATCGCAGAGGTATCTACTTTGAGAAACCTGCTAAGTTTTTTTCAATCTTTCAAATCTTTTTCTTTTACGATCTAAAAAACTAAACCCTATAGCAATTACGTTGCAGTATAAACCCCTCCATTCAGAAGTTTATGTTTTTCTTCAAAAGCGGTTTCATGGAACCGGACACCAAAATTTCGAAATTTCAAATATTTTCCTCCTAAAAAGTATTTCAAATGTGGCGGATATCCAACATTTCAAAAAATCGTCCCGTTCCGTTTTTTGTGCACTTGCGAGTTTTCTACATTCAAACACTCATAACTTTCTTCATAATTACTTTTTGCAGATGTCTAAGGCTAATTAGAAATTAGAAGGTTAGAGCTTTCAAACAAATACCTTACTTTTTTCAGTGGCCACTCTCTCAAAAAATAGTCCCGTTGTTCCGATTTTTCCACCTTGATTTTTTTTCAAGCATTTTTCTGAACAGTGACTATGCAGTCTTCAAAAGCCCATAACTTCCTTCGAAACTGATGTGATGAGAAGAACTGTAAAGACTGTTAGACTCTACTCGAGGAGTACTTCATAAAATATATGAAATTTTCCTGAAATTCTTTCTTTTGCCTCGATTTTCTTGAGGGGTCTTTAGAAGTCAATTCAGCAGGTTCGCTTATTCCGCTTAGATTCAATTTGACAGCATCGAAATTCTCTTCAGGAAGTTTGTCTGAAGGCGTTTCTGTGAGAAAACGCCTGCTCGGGTTTGCGCCGTGAACATGTCTGTGGCCACAAGTCGCACTCGCATTTGAAAGTCCTCCATTTTCCTGGAGGAGCTGCCAGTATCGTGATTGAATTGAATTGCACTATTACGTGATACCCTTGTTTCACTTCCCCATAAAGTTCTCTACAATTTGTTCTCCTCGGGATTTCAGAAATGTTCGATCATCAATAATCTCGCCTATTGTAATTATCTGGTCTTACCCTGTTATCCAGATTTGACTCCGCCAAGTGTCAGCATTTTTTGCGATCGAAATATTTTCATCGCGTTTCCTCACAAATTAGCTTTCCTACTGTTTTTTGCCTTTCATTCCTCCTAGCCTTTCACCCACCGACCAACGACGCTATCGCCGTGATCGCCACCGGCACGGACGCTTGACCTTTATCCCACCCATTCCAACGCTGGTCTCTCTGTTTACGATCCCCTCCCCTTTCCTGCGGCCGAATACGACCCCCTCGTTGTTCTTTACGCAACGTAGGGTTGACCCTGATTGCAAGCCCTCTGATTTGCGAGCAAGAGCTCCTGGCAACGTTCGTACTCTCGTACCCTCCTTTTCGTTCATCGCGCCTTTCTTTTCTGCGGAGTACTTGTCATGTTCAAGCTCCTCCATCGTGTATTCCCTTTTCGCATAAGAATGGACAAGATATTCCGAAGAGATTGAAGTCCCATATCATGCACGAGAGCAGCTTTCCCGAACATCCTACAAAGGTAATCTGCTCTTTAACACATTGCGCACCGAAGCGTTTTTGCGCTGGCGAGCACGTGTGCCCGCGTACGCATTGCGCTCCTTGCGCAACACGTATTGTACGCATTGAGCTCCTGCACGAAGTTTTTCTGAGATTTGCTCAAAATTCAGCTTTTCATTGAGCGTTTTAAAAACGTTTTTGCCTTTGTTTGTTCCATACAAATATAACAAAGTGTTTTTATATGTCTCAGATGAATTTGAATCAAAAATGCCTGTAACAACAGGTAGTAAAAGAGTGGATACAAATTATTCTTTCTGTGGCAAACATTTTGCTTGAAATGTCTGCAAAAGAAGGTGAGATGTTTTGTTTGATTCGGCGCTGTAACAATTTGTGCCTCGAGCGTCTCTAAAGAGCCATAGAAGATGTCTATTCGATAAATTCGTGTGTGATTTGAAGGAAGATTTTTGCAACAGGTCTCATATCATGAGTAATTTTTAAGTTGGTGATGTCCCACGGAGATATGTTATCCTCCAAGCTGAGAAAGGTATACGTGCATTGGAACGACTCTGGAAATCGACAAGAAGTTGAAAAAAAAAATCATGCGCTACCATGTAGCTCACGTGGCCACACAAGACAGAAAGGCCGTGCGCCACCAAGTGGCGCACGCGGTACGCAATGTGTTAAGATTCCAGCCGTGACGATTGACGAAGATTCTAGACGTCCTTCACAGGCTGATGACGGTGTAGATGGATGTTGCCACTGTCCCACTCATTAAGAAGATCGTCTTTATGAGAACTCTCGAGGTCCTGATCGCTTCTCTATCAAAAGCAGCTGTGGCTATTATCTTCGCGTCAACTCCAATCCATCTGATACCATGCCTTTGCGCTCACCTTCTTGACACCATTTTGGAACTAGATTACGGTGCTGTAAAAGGCAGGAATGGAGTCACCGTCACCCTGGTAGATTATGCATATTATATTTGTTGAACAATTTGTAATGTAATACTGCTCACAGAAATGCGAATACCAACGTTTTCTTCTCCTGATATCATCAACATCACACAAAAGATGTGGGAGATTTCCCCAGAATCAGGTGGTCCGTAAGTCATGCAACTAACTGGCTAAATTTTGACTTTAGTTAATTATCCTTTTGTTCCACTTCTCCAGTATAATACGCACCATCAGAATGCACTCTATTGTCAGCACGGAAGAATTCTCCGTCCGAAAGTCTCAAAATTTTACTGGAACTTCTTGGCATTGTGCTCTTACCTCACCATAAGCAAATGTGATCAGTAGAAGAAACTATTGTATAGTCAAATTAAACATGACAATGTCGGTCTGGAGTTAATTCGGGTTCAAGGCAAGTGGTATTCGGACTCTACATCCGCAAATCTTTGAAAAGTCTCTGGACATTTCCTAGTACATCTGCTTCTCTGGCCGTCTAGAATTGCTCTGACAAATGGTCAAAAGTCTATTCAGACTCATTCTCAAAGCATCGGTTGAAGTCAGTGTTTGTTGCAAGGCTTACGGACCATGGAGCAGTCTAATAGGAAGAAAGGATGATTAATGTATGATCGAAAAGAACATAAAGTGGAACGGGTTACGCACCTTAATCGTCTTTTGCAGTTATCTTCGCTGGTAAAGGCGAAATCTGGACTTCTGTGGCTGAAGAGGAAGCGTTTCGTATTATTGAACTAAAGCGGAGAAAAAGAAGAGGTCAGTTTCTCGTGATGATTTGACGTTTCAATTTTCTACCAGATTGGTCCCCCGCAAATCACTGAGACCATCACAGGGTGGCTGAAAAGAATACGACGCCATGTGTTCGAGGGGAAGTGGCTTGATTCACAAACCAAGTTTGCAGAAAAATAGAATTGTGTTACGTGATCACTTGGGGCAGAGGATCGTCTAAGTTTGCGGACTCTGCTTCCACGGAGTCCTTCTGAAGCCAAGTAAGGAATCAGCAGTGCGCCTCAGTTAGCCAACAGCGATGTCGTCCAAAGCACTTCACTTCAGAGCATCCATGGAATTCTCTGAGATCTTGCTCTCTAACATCTTCACATAGAGAAGTTCATCTACAGGTTCAGTGAGTCAAAATTCAGAGAAAGTTTAGTGCAGACAGCTCGGAACAGTACTGTTATGTGGGGATAAGTATGTATCAATACAGTGAGTGTCGCGATTATGAGATGACCCTAAAATTTCGCATTTCCAAAGCAAGCAAACGACTGGAAATTCTTCTAATATCACCAACTGATTCCTCAATATGAACACCCATGTAAGGCAATTTTGGCAGTAGCAGCTTTTCTTCTAACTTTGTTATAATTATTCATGATTTTTGCACCGTTTTATAAGATTAGGTCACCCAGGGGAAGTGAATATTACTTTGTGTGAGACAACAAATTTGACTATGAAAATGAATATTTGTTACAATACATCCAAGAACTGAAGTTTCCAAATAAGCAGGGATTTCCGAGTGGTTAAGAGTGACGGCTCATGTCTGCACCTCTGAACCGCCAGTTCGGTTCCTGCCGAGGCTCATAACCGTGCCCTGCAGAAATTGCAATGGTTCTAGTATCAGCACCAGGCACAGATTGGCAGACCGGCCCATGAGGACCCCCGTCACACCAAACATGTTTGAAGTCAGGAAAGGAACGAGTCATAAGCTAGGATGTCACCCCGAAGTGGTGCGCGAACCACCGCACGAGTTCTATGGACGGTATGCGAGGGCTACCGAGGAGCAAACTGCGTCGGCCAAAGAAGCTAGTTCGGATTGGAACTAAGGACTAAATGTAGGGTCGCTAACTGGAAGGTCCCGAGAGATTGCAGATCTGATGACGCGCAGGAATATCCAAGTCCTACGCTTTCAGGGGACGCGATGGGAGATGCTAAGGGCAGGGGGACGGTGTCAAGCTCTACTACGATGGGGAAGGCACCAAGCGGAACGACGTGGCCATGGCGGTAGCGGAGTGGCTCAAGGACTATGTCTCCGCTGTTAACAGGATCAGCGATCGGATAATGGCTGAATAGAATGAATAGAATAGAATAGACGCGAAGGAGTGTAGTGGACAGTGCTATCGGTGTACGCACCACAGACCGAATGCACTGGAAGTGAAAAGGATGAGTTCTACATGAACCTGGGCGATACCAACGGAGCGATTCCGGAAAGCGATCAGCTCACCATAGCAGGTGATATGAATGGTCACGTTGGCATCGAAAGAAGAGGCCTGGAAAAGGTGCAGGAAGATAGAGGGATGGCAACGAGGAACGTTAAGGGAGGGAGGGTCCTAGACCTGACTACTGCTCATAACGTGGCAATCTGCAGCACGTTCTTCGCGAGAAGGGATACTCAGAAGGTTACTTTCAGCAGTGGAGGACGAGAAACGGAAATCGGCTATGCACTCGTAAGAAGATCACCCTCACAACTGTGAAGGACATCAAGGTAATCTCTGGCGAAAAGTTGGCTCCGCAGCACAGGCCTCTCCTAGCAGACATAGCCGTAGATCTCCACATGAGGACAAGGGTAAGGACCGAGAGGAGGATCTGGTAGTGGAGGTTGCACCTAGCAGAAAAGAGCGACCTTAAGCGAGAGCGACCTCAAGCGAAGGATAATCGAAGTTGGTCACCCAGATCCCGGAGGGCCTGCAGCAAACCTGGAACACCGCAGCCAAGATCCTACGGCGCCAAGGAGGTACAAGTCGAATTAGAGGTGGATTCTGAGGAGACAAGGCAGCATGGTTCTGGAACGAGGAGGTCCAGTGGGTCGTGAAGCGAAAGAAGGAAACGTGCAAGCGCTGGTAGAAGACGAAGAGCTTCGGGGCCTCGCTGCCTATAAGAGTTGCAGAAGGTTCGCAAAGGCTGCCATCGGCAAGGCGAGGAACACAGAGATGGGCGCCTTGTATGTGAAGCTGGACAGCAAAAACGCAGTGAAGTTTGTCCCAGACCGGCTAAAGCCTGGAATCGAGCCATTCAGGATATCGGGGTGGTGAAGAATGCAAAGCGCAGCAAATGCGTCAACTTGAGAAAGCTATCCGAAGTTTGGAGGAGGTGGGAAGAGCACTTCACAGGGCTACTGAACGAGGAGTTCAGCCACAAGATCAACTCACAGACAGAAAAGCACAGCGGGTCTCATTGCACTTTGGACAACTGATGAGCTCCGGTGTGCACTTGGAAAGGTGAGGGTCGGAAAGGCGGTTGGTCCTAATGGAGTATCAATAGAGGCTTGGAAGGCGCATGGAGAGCACGGGATAAGTTGGCTCACCCACTTTCTAAACACGATAACTGTGGAAGGAAGGATGCCGGATGCCTGAAGCACCTCGCTCAAAGGGAAGTGCACCGGGCAGTGGTAAGGCCTGCGATGTATACGGCAGCGAGTGTTGGCCCTGTGCGAACGTCTGCGCTGGTATGAGTACGTGCTAAGGAAGCTACCAGAATCATCCGATAAGAACAGCGAGTTCGAGGTGGAAGGCAAGCGGCCGCCAGGAGCTCGAATAAGAGGTGGAGCGAAGCAATGAAATATGATGTAGTTGAGGTCACGTCCACGAAAGAAGATGCCCTGAACAGAGCGAAGTGGCGGCGACTGACAAAGACAGTGGAGCTTGCGACTACGCGGGATTAACGATACAGAGAAGTAGAAGAAGAAAGAGTTTTCAAACGTTCGGTATTCTTTTTTCAAAGGGAAGCCCGATTTGTGCATTTCGTAGTGCTCGGCTTCGTTGCTGAGCCATTATTAAGCAATTAAAAAATCCCTTCAGCTATCTATAGGTTACTGAAGAGCTCTGTCCCCAGATATTCCACAAGCTCTGAACATCCACAAAAGTTTCTATCAATGACTACAGAAAGTTATAAGGCACGAACAGTCTTCCACTTGAGATTACAGACGCTCGTAATCTAATGTTTTTATCTCGAAAAGTAAGTATTGCAGAGCGATGAACAGGAGCAGGAAAATTGTCAGAAATGCAGCAAAGATGGCCTCAAGGTTCACTGGCCATTACGAAAAGGTAGAACAAATCCGTAAAGTTGAAACTAGAGAGGGATTGGACATAGTTAGGCCTGCGGCGCAATCGGACCACAAAGCCAGACAAGTAAGGCTGGCACTTCCCGGATAAGTGAGTGCTTTACACAAACAGTCACTGTGGGTATGAACACTTTTGCCGTAACTCGCGAAGGTAGCCGGTTCATTTCAGCGCTCGCGATTCTAGTAAAAGAAATGTGAAGAGTGAGATGATTTCTGGAATGATGTTGTGCCGGAACTTTTTTCCATAACTTGCATAATGGGCTACAAAGATTACCGTGGAACCTTGCAAAGGCATTTGTTCTCTTTCTTGAGCCAACGACGTCGTCTACACTACCTGTTCTTACAGAACGTTACTTGTACTCATGTTATTCTGTTAACCAGAAGCGGCAGTACTCCCTAAATTCAGACGATACAAAAAAGTTTATCCTGCAGTTCTGGTCGCACTTCGATGAAATATCTAAGAGACATATTCATCATGGTGTATTATGGAATGAGGAACTGCAAAGATTTGAAGCACACACCTTTGAAGCACGCAACCGAATCGATGTTCACCTGACTCGAAATCTCAATTCCATTATGCCAAGGAGGATATTTGATCTTGCTCTCAATGGGGGAGGGACCATAGATTATTTAATGTCTGCCATTAATCTTATCCGAATTTCTTTTTCTCAAGTGACCTGATGTTATGAAACGATGCAAAAAAACAATGACTACAAAAACGATAACAGAAAAGCTGCTTCCGATAAAAATGTGTTACAGATGTTTTTCATAGTAAGGGATCAGTCGGTGATATTAGAAAAGTTCCCAAACCAGAGATCCGCTTGTTCCAGAAATCACATTTTTGGGGTGGCTTTATAATTGGAAAACGCTCTGTAATTGCAATACTTTCTCGCAAACTCCGAAGGTTTTAATCTCAAGATTCAAAGTGAGGTTGGTTAAGAGCGTCCTTGTCCTGTTGACGATCACCTTCTGAGAATCCGGCAAAACGCATTCACAGGTAAGCAATCGTGGGCCAGCAGCATACCTGGAGCAAGCATATCCACAATTTCGGCACGCTTGAAGTGCTTCTGAATTCAAGAAAAATAGAGGAATGGTCACCGCATGAGTTGCTAGAAGAGAAGCAAAGTCGCTGACTCAAAGATCTCCTCACAACTCGTTTTACTTTCCAAAAATGACCGGCTTTTGTAGCATTTCGTCATTGCCGAAAAAAGGATCTCTACAACATAATCAAGCCCTTTTTCAACGTCTAGACAGTGATTAACAATGCAATCTTTCTAAAAGTTCAAAACATAAGGTGTGGGCGACGCTAATGATTTCGTGATCATTCACATTAATGATGCATAATGGCTCTCTGAAACCAGGCAAATTCAATACAGTTTAAAGGTATGTCCATCACATCAAAGTGATGCGCTGGAATTAGCAAGGTTAGTATACAAGAGAAGGAGAGGAATCGTCCTCCATGTCGACGTCCAGTCACCTGACGCACAATCGACTAAGGAATTGATGAATCGGCGTATTGCTTTCCTCTGACTCATAGGATATAGCCTTCACCAATTCCTATTACTTTCATTCATCTCGAAACCTCCTTGTGTAAGAATACATATGAAAACCGAGGCAAAGTAGAAAAGACCTCAAACGATTTCCGCGCTTCCGCAAGCTCTATTATTACACTTCGTATGTTAGGTCAGCTTGCTTCCTGTTGCGAAGATGAAGAAGATGCGTAGTTTACAATTTTTGGCCGAATAAAAATGTTGACGTTGCTTTTAGATAAATACTTTGAAGAAAGGGGTCAAAAATCAGCATTAAATCTTGGACAACTAAGCATTCAGCGATCCAGCGAGAAAGACCTACATATTATATCCTAGATTCACATTTTATTAGGTTGTGGAAAACGTCTTTGCGCATTCGCCAACTTTTTTGAAATAATTTTTCTTTTTCAGTACAGCCAACAATAAACGGATACATATATGCACCACCATAATAGCAAAACATTGCCTTTCGGCAGATGGCGTCTGGTTGCCGGTTGTTCAGAAATCCTGAGCTTTCAAGGCAAAAAACTTGAACAAGTTCACTCCGAGTAGTTCCGCTTCATCAAACTGCCTCTCATTCAGTTGGTTTGACAGCAACAGAGGCTGATAGTAGTCTGACGGAGAAATGTTTGGTGATTCCACCAGAGCCGGAACCTCCCATGACGGGCGTGCAGCCTTTCGATCGGCCTTCTTCGTAATTCGAGCAAATGCGTTGCCGTCATAAAGCAAACTTTTCCGTATTCTTCAAGCGTAGTGCCAAGCCAAACCACTTGCCAATGCTATCGGTCACCACCTGCAGTGGAGTTCGTTGGCAACAGCTCTTATTGAGCAATGCGTTTGCAGCTCCACCAATCCTGAACATGCAACATTGCATCGTCTTAATAGCCTGTGGTCAGTCAGATCGCGAATTATTATCTCGCCATGATTCCTCTTGTTTTCAAGGCGATATTGAGGAACCGCTACTGCGTTCTGACAACGCGGGGAGTGCTCTGCCAGATTCCGCGCATTGAGCCGACGAGGGGAGGTCGTTCAGGGCGTGGAGCGCTTTTTGAAAACGGTTTTTTGCATGATATAGAGGCATGTGCATGAAACACAGAACTGTGGTCCATTTCCGCTAAATGGCCCTGTGAATGCCAAAAAAGGCATGAAAAACTTCTCTTTAAAAATGGCCACTTTTGCTCGTTCAACGTGAGGTCTTTTG
>KZ346070.1:11836-26972 GCA_002352805.1 Teladorsagia circumcincta | reverse complement strand
ACCTTTGTAATGTTGCCATTATGGTAAGAATGAGGGACTGAATGCGGAGAAGAGGGCAGGACGAGAGAGCAATAGATGAGTGTGCACCAGACGACAGCTTTTTGAGGAAAGCAAGCATTGCAGCATCTTCAGCAGAAGTTGCAACGCCCACCGCCTTTGTCGGGCTGTTTCCATTAATGGGAGTGCCACATCCGTGATTTTCCTATAGGGTTCTATCCTACAAACCATACGGAAACGTTCACAGGAATTCTTTCTGGGTCCTCCCTTTGGTGTACCTTCGGACTCAGGAGAATCTTTGAGGAGTCTAACAGTTCGTAAGTTCTGGGAAGATTCGAGACTTCAAGGCGCCGTATTGGACGTGGGAAAAATAAGTAGGAGGGATCGCAAATTTGCTAAAGATGCGCCTGGACTAGAACTCAGAAGCGCTATCCAGTCGTGATGCTTACCCACGGAGTCATTTTCCCAATCACGCGAAGGAGTGAAAATGTGAACGCTCTGCCGTGCGATGGAACATCCTACACGAGGTGGTATAGATCACTCCTTTCCTACGCATCTCTGAAGTCGGCATACCGATTTTCATGATTGCAAATGCTAAGACATTTTGAAAATTAATGTATCAAGAAAAGTTAAGCACAGGAGGAGGCGCGTACTACCTCAAGTTTCAGGATTGAGAACACATAATCTTGTAAGTAGACGTGATGCGCAGTTGCTACACCAGGCTCCTTGTTCATCGCGAAAATACAATTTTTGAATGTTTGCAGAGGTAAACGAGACGATAGAGGAAGTGGAAGACTCAAAAGCAATCAAGCTTATCGGGAGAACTCACATTACTGGCAAGTATAAGAAAGGAGATCTTGTTTATGCTAATCCTAAAGAGCGACACCCTTATTTGTGTTCCCGTACAGCTGCCTTTTATGCGAAAGGTAAGGCTGGTAAAACTTCAACGTTTTCTATTCTTGAATCATGTCTTTCAGGAATAGATAATTTGGTTTCTAACGCGAAGCAGCTCGGATTCTCTATGACGACGGCGAAAGATGCAAGTGGCAACAACAGACCATTTATTGTTTTTGAAAACGTTTTTGCAGTTGAAGCGACAAAGTTCGAGGCAAATTACAAGAGCTTCGATAACGTTTGCGATGTGAGACTGACTAGAATCTCATTTTGCTATTCTACTATTATAAAAGCATGCACAGGCACAGTCATGGTGATGACAATTTTAGGCAGTTGTTGCGGTGGCGTCTTACCATGGGGCTACTTCAGTACCAGCGGTTCTCAAAACCTGGCGCTGTTCACATTAACTTATTCGCGACAATGTCCGCCACCGATGGCTGATACGAAGATGCTCACTTTGGACAATGTCAGTCACAGGTGGCTGACATTGTGCAATCCCCTGCCGGCGCTGGTCCAAGCGGGCAGTCTTTGAAAAGCACGCGCGGTTGCGAGTGGGATAAAATAGAAAACTCGAATACTATTTATTTTCTTGCTCTAGAACACCAGTGAAGAACTTACGAGCTGTTCAGTCAACATACTTCTCATTATTTTCTTCAACCTTTCCATTTTTCTGGCGAACTGACAATACCGGCACAATAGCAAATTCAGAGCGAACAACCCTTTTCCCAATTTTGCTCTTCGTTAACTTTTCGTAATGTACCGCATGAGCACGCCGGTGTGTGCAGCTCGAGTGTCTGATGACTACCAGTGGGTAGGAAGTTTCCTGCCCAAGCATCAACAGTTTCCTCTAGAGTTTTTGTAAAATCTAACCGCGTCCGGATGCGACCCCCGAAGGGATAATTCGTGTGACAGCCATGTTAGCTTTTTATGTCTTCCTATACATGTAGAGTTTCTGAAAAAGACTACCCAATCTACTGGTCGCCTGCATTTTCTTTCAACTTTCTGCTGCTTGCAAGTCCTTACTAGGCACTTTTTGAGGCGTCTCTTGTCATTGCATCAAAATTTCAGACTTTTACAATGATGAAGCCAATATTTTCACGTCAAGTGTGATTTATGCTGATCATCATTAGCTTTCATAACATGGTACACCTTACCATTAGCAGCAGATTATCAAATCAAACTACAGAAAAAAGGATTCAAAGCTGCAGTACTGAGAGGAAATGGATATTTATTGAGAAACTTCGAAAGCATTGGACATTGACACAGACACACAAATTTTAACAAAATTCATACTTACTGAACTTCATTTATTATGATGCTACCTCCCGATCGAACTATCAACACGGCCCCAGCCTTCGAATTTTGCGCATAGCAGTTCGCTGCAGGAAGCAGTAAGTTAATGACTGGGTAAATCAGAATGAGCAAATCACTGTCCTGTATTGTCATACTGATTTTTATATCACATTGTCTTCCAGTTTTCCTCGCGTTGCTTAGGGCGTCAACAGGGCAACTGGTTTTCTCAAGTTGTCATTTAAGGTGTTTCCAAACGGCTATATGGCATCTCGCTTCGATTTTTTGAATTATAACGAGTATAAAAAAGTGATTACTAAAGTGAGTTTCTTGGGCTCTAGGAAAGAGCACCTTTGCCTTTGCCTGTTTTGCACTTTTGCAATCAACCACATTGCTTTGCAATAGCCTTCCTGCTTAGCTACTATTTTGGTTCAAAAATATTAGCTGTGATTGAAGTCGCCGCAGTAGATGCCCTGTGTTCCTCTTAGTACATCAGATACCTTTCTTTAACGAATCTTCTTCTCCTTAGCGTGAGTCCCACCCGGTCACAGGGTCCGCCGTCTTTGCCAGTCGCCGCGTTGACGACAACGTGCGTTTTGGCTTTTGTGGCCCCGTGTGACCGGTGCGCATTTGCGAGCGCAGCCGTCTCAGGTAAGCCTAGCGTTGTGGACTTTCGGGTAAGCGGACTTTAGTAAAAATGGCTGATTTGAAATCAGATCAATATTCTTCAGTGAGTAGATGCTACCAAGGGGTAGTAATGATTCGATCGAAAGACGTTGCAGAGAAATGAAAAATCAAAATTTGTCAATCAAATATCTCAGTTGTTTCAGTCAAAATACACATCGTTTCATCCCTGAGGTCCCGTATTAACTTCTACTAATCTTCGTTTCTTCACATTCATGAGAAGAAAAAAGAAACGAAAAAGTAATATACTAAAGATTCCGTAGGTTTAGAAATCCTCTTCTTAAAGCATACGTGGCCATTCTGTAGGCAAATATGTTTGTAGCTATGGTAAGGCTTCCTCCATGGAATAGATACAAAATACATAAAAATGGATGGCTCTTGCGCGGAAAAAATGAATGTAATGGGTGCAGGACACATGCGTCCCGCGCTATTCGTCATAGCTTGCAACGTGCCGGACGTATGTGCCCTCTGCTATCGCCAACGTGTTAATCTGTCCAGAATATCTTCTGCTGCTGCCATGACTTCACTCAGATCCTCTTGTCCACGTCTCCCAAGGCAGGTCCGCAAGGCAAGCAGCCGCGGGTGTCCCGAAGAGGACACCCGCGGCTGCTTGCCTTGCGTCTCAAAGTCCATCCCTTCCTTTATTGGTGACTCTATGGCTTACTTAGCGCGCGACCGTACCAACGCAGGCTTTGCTTTCGCATCTTTGCTTAAACGGCAGTCTGCATAACCGCTCTGACATTCTCGTTTCTGACCCTGTTTAGTCGGGTACAGCCGCAGGCCTACTTCGGCATCCTCATTTCAGTGGAATGAGTCTGCCTTTCGTAGCTCTTGTTCAAGGGCCAACACTCACTATTGCATAGCATCGCAGGCCTCACGACTGTCCGGTACACCTCCGCCTTGAGCGTTTTGAAGCACCTTTGATTGCAGAGGATTCCAGTGTGCTCCCTCAACGTCACCCATGCAGTGCTGATCCATGCCTTCATTGATTGATTCACACTACCGCCAGCAGCCAGATCGCCAGTTATCGAAACTCCTGCACTCTTTAGATGGTTCCACCATGGCCGTCCACGACCGGATCTGTACCTTCAGGACTTTGTTCGCTTAGACTTTCAACCAGAGCCCACCTTCTGCCAGGTCTTTCTGTCGTTTCTGCACCTTGGTTTGAGGTTTTTCTTTGGTATCCGCTATCAGGGTGATGTCGTCAGTGTGGAGGATGGGCTGCAGTCGCCCCTTCACAAGCCTCTTCACCAGGACATCTACTGTTCTGAGGAAGAGGAAGGGGCTCAGCTGATCCTTGGCGCACCCCAGCCGTGATACCTGTTGCCTTGGTCGAGCCTTGCGGAGTGCATATTGCTCCCCTGTCCCCATCGTACATGTTTCTCACCTGACAGATTAGGTGTTTTGGCGCATTCCTCTCTCTGGAATCCAACCAATCGTGGTAGGATCAAATAGGTGATTTTCTCGATATTTCTCCATCAGTTGCCTTGCAATAAAGATGGCATCCGTTGTTTCTTTCAAGCATGAACCCTGGAAGCTTGGGACCAGCAGCCCTGACTCGACTAGTCGCTCGTACACCTTGATGTATGCGCAGTCAACTTGATCCTGCGGTGATTGGGGCCGTTCACCGCGACACTCTTCTTTGGGAGGTGGGAGGCGGGACGATAGTACTTGTTCTCCAGGCTTCCGGCATCCTTCTTTTCGCAGTGGCGTTGTTCCAAATTCTGACAAATTACCTTATGCCGTACTCCCGAATGGCTCCCATGCCTCATTTGGCACCCCATCTGCACCAACCGCCTTCCTAACCTTTATCTTTCCCAGTCGAATTTCATCTTCTGTCCATAGTGAAGAGGGACCAAACATTTCCTCTGGTTGTGGAGTTTGAGGGAAGTTTTCGCAAGCACAGTAGCATTCTAGTCACCTCCCAAGAACTTCTGCTTTGCTTCTTTGGATCATGCAGTTGATGCTCTTTACACTCTTCATGAATCTGATATCCTGAGTAGCTCGATGCCGTGCTCTAGCCAGCCTGGAGACAAACTTCTCTGGATTTCTGTTTTTGAACTTCTCGTACAGAACGTCCATCTCAGTGTTTTCGCCTTGGGCATGGCAGCTTGGCAAGTCTCTTACGACTCCTGTGGACGGCGAGGTCTTCAAGGCTCATTGTCTTCTGCCAGCGTTTGCGTGCTCCCTTCTTCAAGCTCACGACACGCCGGACTTTCTCCAGGTCCACGCCCCCTCTTCCCTGACTATACTTCGCGTTCCCCAATACCTTCTTGGCGCACCTCAGGACAGCCTCTGCTTAGTTGCTCCATGTCTGCTGGATCGGTCCGCGTGGATCTGGTAGGCCAACTTCCATTATACTTCGCTCGCATTTGCTGTTCTGTGTTGGTACAACTTCCGCCATCGGACTCTCCCCTCAATTCTTACCATTGTCTTCTTGGGGAGAACTATGGCAATGTGTCCCGGAGGGTGCAGTGTTGAGTAGCCACTCCTTCTCCGGGAAGCACCTTGATGCCCTTCACAGCCCTAAGGGATGGCCTTTTTACGAGCACGTGGTCGACTTCCGTTTTCTCCATTCACTGCTGCGAATTACCGTCTAAGACACCCTTTTCGCGAAGAACGTGCTGCAACCGCCACACCGCGGGCAATAGCCAGATCCAGCATTCTTTTAATTCTTTAATTCGAAAGTCAGTCATCGAATGCCATTCAAAAGGTGGGAGAAAAAAATGGCAACTCCAACTGACATAATAATAACATAAGAGGAAAAGAACACAAACAACTAAACAAGAAACTTTCACCTAGCGCATTCTATGGAACAGGGCCCATGCCTCTCAGCCACCCCACAGCAAAAGAAAAAAGTTTACCGAAGAGTAGCAAGGGCAATAGAGCACTAAAACTAAGACAGTAATGTGAGGCGGGTGGTGCTAGGGATAGGACCACTTGACATGAGCACATGGGCACATGTACATGTAAACCGGGCATCGGATTTTCTTAAAGGCTACGCGAGACATGAGTGGAGCCAGATGCTGGATGAGCTGGACACTTAGTTAGCTATTAGCCAGACGAAGTTCCCTCATCAGAACGATTTCTGATTAACCTGATCAGTGCCATTTTGAAACCGAAGACATTCTGAACTTGAAAAAATCTTCGTCAAGGTCATTCCAAAGAAGTACCACTCTTTGACAAAACGAAGCTCTGAACGCAGCGGTTTTACTTCCATCAAGACAGAGTTTGAAGGGGTGACCACTTGTGAGACCAACAAAGGGAGAGACCCGGAATAAATCGGATAGCTTAATGTCGACACCACCTATTACCATCTTGTACAAAAAACATAAATCGGATATTCTTCTACGATCTTCCAGCGTTAAAGTCTTAAGGCTGCTCAGCAAACTCGCATACGATAACCCAAACACGCCACTCCTAGCAAAGATGCGATAAGTGAACTTCTTCTGAACCTGTTCGATTTTGTCAATAAGACGAGCCTTATAAAGGGACCAGAGTGGGGAACAATACTCAAGTGGAGACCTTACGTAAGCACAGAACAACCTAAAAAGGAGCTCAGGGTCTCGTGTCTGGAACGCACGCATAATATAGTTGGATCTGCAAGTGGCTTTGAGTACAATATCATTGATGAAATATTCAAAATCTAGGGAGTCGTCATACAAGACACCAAGGTCCCGGACTATTTCTGAGCGTTGGAGAATAGATACACCCAATCTAAAACTGAATTCGGGGTGATTTTTCCCAAGACACATCACAGATGTCTTTTCTATGGAAATGTCATTATAACATTTTCTTGCTCACTCTTCCAAGGCATAGAGCCCGGCCTAAAACAGATCGGTATTATTGACGGTGGAAATCATTTTGGAATTGGAATCATCGGCGTACATTGAAATAAAGACACCGGGAGGAAGACTATCGGATAAATCGTTGACAAACATGAGAAACATCAAGGGGCCAAGGCAGCTACCCTGTGGTACCCCACTAGTGGTTGGGTACACAGGGGACCGTGACCTATTAACGATAACAGACTGAAACCTGTCATTTAGGAAGGCCAGGTGGAAGCGTAATAAGCATCCCTCAATGCCTAATCCCTCAGCCTTACTAATGAGCAGGGAAATTGGTATGGAATCAAAGGCCTTCCTGGAATCAACGAAGCGTATAGACACATAGTTGCCTTTGTCGAGCTCTCTGCCAGCGGGCGATAACAGGAAGGAGCGCTGTGGTGGTGGAGCGCTTGCTAAGAAAGCCATGTTAAGCATCGGACAAAAGGCAGTTATCAATCAAATAAGAGGTAATACGGCGACAAATAATCCTTTCCAGAACTTTGCTAGCAGAACATGTCGAGCAAATGGGTCTATAATTTTTGACTAGATTCCGCGGTCCCTTTTTATGGACAGGTCTTACCAGCCCGGACCTCCAAATATCAGGTATCTGTCCAAGAAGTAAGAGCTGATTGAAGAGTGAACTGAGGGGTTTAGCCAACCCAAGAGCTGCCTTATTAAGAAAGTCGTAGGGAATACCGTCAGGTGAAGTGGAGTTTCTATTGGGCAACTTACTCAACAATTCATACACAGTATCAGCGGTAATATCGACCCAGTCGAGGCTGCAGTTAGCTTTGGAAGAAGGAGCGGTTGAACAACGTGGATTTTTGTAGGAAGTAAAGTACCCAGAGAAGGCAGCAGCTTTCTCGAAGTCATCTCGTGCTTCGAAATTGTTATGATCAGAACGCATGAGATGGGGGATGTCATCTGACACTTTCAACCTATTATTACACAGCGGAAGAAAAGCCTCAAGTTTCTCATTCTGGATAACCTTTCTTCATTATTGGTTGCTGAGCGAATGAATTCACGTCTTAACTTTTGAGCATACTTAGCATAATTAGAATATCCGTAGCGAAACAAATTGGCATGTATGTAATCAACCCCAACTTTTAAACGACGGAATTTTCTCGTTAGAGGCATAGTTCCAACTTGTGACGCGAGTAAGGGACAAACTTGACAATTAGTGAGTGACACATTGAGACAAACCGGAAGTAGGAGTCATTTACTGTGCCAGAGTACAAGATTAAATACCAGTCGATATTACAGAGGTAGTAGTTAATGCTCTCGAAATCATCCTTTGCAAAATCAAGCTGTGGGATTTCCAAATTGGCTCCATCGAAAGTACTGCAGAGCAAAAGGATGCGAATGGAGTTATGGTCAGAAGTGCTTAAGGGCGGCATAATTTCAACAGAAGATTGAAATGAGATGTCAAAACGATGTCAGGGGTGTTAAGCCCATGAGTTGGCCCAGTAACTTTTTGGGGCTAAACGAAGCACAAAATTCTATTAGAGCAGATGAGGAGGGAGTACTCATGTTACCACGGTGACCAAGCGTCTCCCAATCATTAAGAGGGAAATTAAAATCACCGGTAATCAGGATTTTATAGGGGCAGTCAATGATGATATCATGCAAAAACGAGATAAGCTCATAAAAATGAACCGCCCTACATTAAGGGCTTCTGTACACTGTAGCAATTACTATAATTGCGACTCTAAACTGAGGTGTACTACAACGACTTGACAAAACTCGGAGAAGTTCTTAGCTGCAACGAGAAGGTGAGGGACACCCTTCCTCCCGACCTGTCCCCAACTCTGTCACTCCGAAAAACGTTGTGTTTTTCTTCCAGAGATAACGTCCCATCGTGAATTGCACATGACTTACACCAGCTCTCGGTAACTAAAACGGCTAAGGGGTTATGCATTAGCAACGAGTTGAACTCAGGCTGTTTATTCATGATTGAGCGCGCGTTAAAAAACAACACACTGGAAAAATCAGAGGGAAATACTTGATAAGCTCTACGGTCACCCGAAATCATTGAGCGTTCCGTGCCCAAAATTGCATCCGAGCGAGAGGCTGAAGTACCTTGCTCATTGAATGGGGCGGCAATCTTATCGGTTGAACCAGGAGGCATCTCCGGCGCGGGGTCGGATATGCCAGCCGGCGCAACGGTTTGATCGATAATCCGTAACGAGGTTGAACCAGGACGGCAGCTAGGACCGGGACTAATAGCAGGATGGGAGATGGGAGAATCATTAATCTCTTTACGCGGCAACTCACGAGGAGTACAAAGTTTGCAATTCTCAAAATCTCTAACTACATAGAGATGCTTACCTTCGTGTTCCTTGAGCAACCCTGCTTTTTTGCGCAAATAGCTATCATAGTCGAGCTCTTTTTTGGTGTAATCTCGCCTAGCAAATGAATGCACGAAACGTTCTGTTAGAGAAAGACGCCCCTTTTTCATGAAATCCAAGAGCCGATCTCGAAGTATATGAGAAGACGAAGAAATTTTGATTATTCTCGGGCGATTACGCGGCAAATTTCCACGAGAGGGTGGAAAACGAGCAACTTCAATGTTGCCAGCCCTCCACTCTTTGAGTAACTCGTCATCACGAGAAGCGACAATTACCTGATTTAGGGCTTCCCTGTCAAAGGATGAAGAAGTCACATCGTCCTTGAGTTCATCAATACCGACCCAAACGACCTTACACTGCTTACCAGCAACGCTTTTTGAATCGGAATTGAATTTCACAAGGACGGTGTAAAGTTCATTCCTAGAAGTGTCACTTGCTGCGCATTCATTCAAACGTTTCTCCAAAGAATCGATTTTTTCTAACAATAGCATTCTGAGACTCATGGATGGAAGCTAACAACTCGAAAAACTTATCATACCTGGCGATGAAGTCGTCCCAGCGCTTTAGGATAGGTGCCAGCCATGCGGGAACCTCACTAGCATCGGCGACTTTCAATTTAGCATCATCGACTTTAGATTTCTTCGATTTTCTGGGGGCATGACGAGCGGGGGAAACGCAGCCGCCCAGTGTGGCTGACCGAAGGTGAATGCATTCTCTCAACTCTAGCATTCCTCGGCCCTATCCATATTCCTCCGTGCACGCGTCCCATGTCTCTTCTGTCGCTACATTCATGGCCATTCGGATCACCTTTTATTTTGTGGTAATCGCTTTCTGATCTGATGGCGTCGTTAGGGCTCAGACAAAGTTAGTTTTTCTCACTGACATTCACTATAAAGTTCGTATCTGGCGAATCAACAGTCTAATGCAGGCTTTGCATTTATGCTTCATTTGAGAGGGTAAAATATCCGAACGCGCTGCACAAGGTTGGTCTAGAAGCATCCGCAAGGGGGACTCCAACTTTCAAAGTTCTGCCTGGTCGGGGCCCCGACTCAAAGTCGACAGTGAAGTTTAACGCCAGATGGTGTTGGCGGGCCAAGGCAAACAACGCGTGAACTCGCATGAGTCTTAGATGTTCTCTATAGTACCATCGCCGATCACCTACATCATTGGTTAAAGTGCACAATTTGGCACAGTGCACATTCGCGACTTGACCTAATGCGACCGACAGCAATCTGCTGAGGTGGCTAAGAATGCCTCACGTATAGGCGCACGGATGGCTGGCTGAAGTCCATCGTCACAGAGGATGAGGAGAGGTGCCTGTAGGTCAGCATCAAGCCCTACCGATACTAAGTTGACAAGGGTGACCAGCCTGAGCCGCAACAGAAGGCAGGTAATCACCGTTTGAAGGTTGTAATTTGTCTTTGGTAAGACTGCTGAGGCATCACTCATTGCGAGGTGCTGCCGCGCTGCGCTGCTTTCGCGATGGACTTATGCCGTTAGAAGCTGGACAGAATGGTCACTAAGATCGCAGAGAAGCGTCGAACTTGCGGCTTGGTCCGATTCCTGCATGCGGTCGTCCACCCACTACAACAGTGACCTCAAAAGCAACTCGACCCTGAATGGGAAGTGAGAAGCCGCTCACATTATAGCCGAAATATTTGTCCAACAGACTTCCATCTTTCCCCTTTGATATCAAATCTATACAAGAGAAAACAAGATGAATATGACATAGGTCGCCGATTCAGTAACCTTTTTGAGTCGAGCTCAGGGCAGCTCCTTGCTAGAAGCAGCCGAAATCTGTCCGTAATTTGGTAAATAGGGATAGAGTGTAATGGTAATTACCTTGCTTCCTCATGTGTTATCGAAAACCGTAAGGACCTTCCCTACAACCTATATACTGCCCCCACTTTTTTCAAAGCCTTGAATACGACACACCCAAAGGGGAATCAACACGACTTTCTTCTAACAGAAAGGAGGGGAATAAGCTGAAGGTACGAACAGCTGGCTCTATCTCGCATAAGTGAAAATTGTGCTGTGCTGCGAGAGTTTGGAAAGCTTGTGTAGATATGACGACAGCTTTGATGGTGATGGTGATGGTGGTTATATCAAACGTTGTAAAAACTAGCCAAAACGTTTAATAGCACCATGATGTGCCCAGTACTGTTGAAAGGCCGCCACCAAACCGGGGTAACCGATTTCAAGTTACATGGGATAGGTTGAAAAGTCCGGAAAAGGGATGCCCCGAAAAATCTCTGCTCCGTAGAACCGTTTGCCGTTCTCCTATCTTTACCACCGCGAATGCAGGACCGTTTCCGCAAGACATGAATCGCTGAAGTAGTGAGGAAGGTTCCAAACCCCTACTCACAAGGAAAGCCCCTCAAGTCGCCATGCCCATTCACGAAGCGATGCACACGCCTAGATGTACCTTCGAACGCCCATCTCAAATCTACCTTCCGAATCTGCTAAACGATTCTCTGAACGAAGTTATTAACCAAAACAGCGCAGCGGTTGTGGTCGAGACTACGGTCAAAATGTCGAAGGGTCAGTACCCTACTGTGTTCATTACTTCAATTCTTCATGAATACAGCTGATCTGCTTTTGCTCTCCTATTTAACTGAATTCCCAAAGAAGGCAAGACAGTTATTACGATAAGGGGCCGATCCTGCGACATTTTCACTGTGAGTCTCGACCACTACCGTTGCGCTGTTTTGCTTCATAAATCCATTCAGAGAATCGTTTAGCAGATTTAGTGTGTATATCTGAGATCAGCGTTGGAAGGTACATCTGATCTGTAATGCGACCTGATGGCCTTTCCTTGCCAGTACACCTCTTACCTACTCACTGCCACTTTTTCACTAGTCTGGAGAGATTTGCTCTAACATATCTCGAATACAACCCCACTTTTACTTCTGCTTTGTTTCAGCTTCAGCCTCCCTGATATTACTTAACAATGAGACGCAGTTGCGCGTCTCACCCTTGCCATCCCTCTTTCTGGCGCATGCGCGGCTCCTTCCTGAGTTGTTTTTCTCTATGCTATGAATTACAACATACATAGTGTAATAATTCACGGTGGAGCAAAATCGTCCTTGTCAAACTGGCCAAAAAAGCCAAAACGCGCGTTGTTGTCGTCAATGTTGTAAAAAATCTAACATATATCTGTCAACAATGTGAGAACACTTTTTACAGGGCAAATGGTCGCTGTATCGTGCTAAAGTTGCACGTCATAAATCCGCCACATTTGAGCCAAAAGGCTGTGAAGGAGATTCTCAGATATACAAAACACTGAGGAAACGATTCAATTTTATCACAGAGGACGGAAAACTCGCTGTAAGTTGGGAAAGAGACTGATGATACGTGCATGGCCCATCTCAAAACTGCGCAGCCGTTTGATCGGAACATTCGCTTGCTTCACTCAGGGCACCCTATCAATAAACAAACGTCCTACACTATAATAATAGGCTAAGCGGTGATATGTGTGTGTGTCTGCCTGTCTATCTGTCTGTCCGTCTGTCTATCTGTCTGTCTGACCGGAAATTCATATCGCGCCCACCAGCTGTCGCCAGCAACTGGTTTTAGGATATGATATAGTGTATAGGACGGGAACATGTTCGGTGGGGACTAGAAAGTGATAACAGCCGATAAGGGCTGATAAGAGGCGCTGAAAGTCAAATTTCACAAAATTGAAAGTGGCTGTTCCAGCAGCGGTGAGGCGTTGGTTTCGGTAAGTGATGTAGAGGGTGGGACGGGAACACTCTCAGTGGGGGAACAAAATGATAACAGCTGATAAGGGCTTATACGGAGCGCTGAAAGGAAGATTTCACGAAATCGAGAGTGGGTGTTCCAGCAGCGGTGAGGCGTTGGTTTCGGTAAGTGATGTAGGGTGGAACGGGAACACGTTTGGTAGGAGACCGAAAGTGATAACTGCTGACAAGGGCTCATAAGAGGCGCTGAAAGTCAAATTTCACAGAATTGAAAGTGGATGTCCCAGCAGCAGTGAGGAGTTGGTTTCGATAAGTGATGTAGAGGGTGGGACGGTAATATGTCATGCGAGGGACAGGAAGTGATAGCTGCAAGAATGTAGAGGTCACTCAAAACAAATTATAGGTAAGAAACGCGTTTTATGCCAAATATACCTTAACTTCATTTTATTTGCGCTGTCATCGCCATTGAGCCGCTACCCTCCCCAGAGTTCCTAGGAATGCACAGTGGTTGTTGATGAAATGCTGTTACAAATACTGGGTATTTCTATTTCAGCATCATTACCATCAATTATTATTCAACCGCTAAATTATCCTGACCTTCAATTCATGGTGGTTGTTTATGAACACCAGTTTAGCTCCGCACTCCACCGCGCGTATCAAGTGGTAAGCTTCTGCAAAACAGGGTAACCTAGGTCATCTAACGTATTTCATGAAGCAACTAGCTGTTGGGTTCTTTAGCGACGGGACATAACCCTCCACAGGCTTTCCGCTTTATCCAAAACCTACCGTGTCATGCGCGCGGTTGCGAATTAGAACTGGATTTTAGTAGATAGTCCCCTTGAAGCAACGCACCCAGATGGAGTTGGAGGGGTAGAAGCGGTCGATAATAAACCTGTTGATGCCGAGTTCATGCAAATGACAAAAGAACGAAAAAAAACATCCTTAACCCATAACGGACGGCGAGCTTTTTGCGTGAGCGAGCCTGTGTGCCGGCCGGTGTTTCTACCGCCTCTCGCGCGTGCGCCGCATGGTGGCGCACGCCGGCACCCAGGGTAGGTTTTGTGCAAGCTTGTACTGATGGCGCTGGAAAGCACGTTTTTTGCACCTATAATTACAAAACTAGAGGGAATTTGGTTGTTGGCATCCTTATACAGTGCGTTTCATAAGTATAGACGCACCCTCAAAGAGCCGTAATCGATCTTTAACGATATCCTTGACAAAAAGGGTTATCAGTATCGTAATCAGCATGCCTGAAAACCTATAAAGAATGGGTTTCATGTTAATCGGAAGAAAATTGGGCATTTTTCAACGGTTGGTTGCTGAATGGTTCGTTTCATAAGTAGAGACGCACTTCAGAGTCCCCCACGAATCTGGACACTTCACCCACGGAAGTTACCTTTTCAAGGTAGCGATAATCAGCAATGAGTAATGCGCATCGTATCGATAAATGACTCGGGGTTCACAGTCACCAGTGGAGCTCAGGCTCAGGTTCGCACCTTGCACACGGCAAGCCTGAGCAATCGCAGAACTGCTCTCCAATTGTGTCGCTTCTTAAAAGTCGTCGACCAATTCTCACGCGAGTGGGAATCCTACGGTCATAACAAGAGACCAGGTAGACCGGGAAAGCTGCCTCCACTGGCAGAACGTCACATTGAACGAATGGTCTTGAACTCTCGGCCCAGTCTTAACGAAGTTCGAGCGAGCCTACGGCGCCTGTCTCTAAAGCGAAGGCGTGGAGGAGGGTCAGTCGCAACAGCAACGTTGTGCGAAGCACGTCCAGCTCCTCGTCTCACAGCGTCTCCCTATGATGCACGGCTTCAATTTGCCAAGAGGAACATGACAGCAAACTGACCCAATTTGCACCCCCTTCCCATAGAGCTTCTCACGATGAAAATTTTCGCTCAGCTGATGTTTTACGACGAAATAAGGTCAAATCTGGACGTCGTGAAAAGCTCCATGGAAGAATCTTTGTCGTGAGAAGCTTCCTCCATCCTAATACGACTTCCCAGAAAGAGCAGCTTTGGTGAAGAAAAGCTACCTCACATTGACTCCGAATATTACCAATCCGGCAACTGTTAGATACATCTGGAGCATTTTTTGGGAAAGTTGTGGATAGGGGAGCATTATCAAGCATGCAGTCATACGGGAAGTTGGAATGAGAGAGGTTTCGTTAATGACAACGCATTATTTCACCGAGAGAGTCCAGATGAGCATACGTCGAAAGCTGATTCGGATGATTCCGGGAAAGGCGTGCAAGGAAGTTTCTGCCACACCTTTTCATTCTTATTCTTACTGACTTGGGAGTTTTCTGTGTTTTGCGCTTCCCAGTGTTCTTACGGTATCTTCACATCTGGTTACACGCAGACTCTACTCATATTTCTCAGGGATCTTTTTT
>KZ346068.1:65584-78405 GCA_002352805.1 Teladorsagia circumcincta | reverse complement strand
CAAAAAGAGTCCATAACACGCATCCATGGCTTGTGCTCACAATGAACATTCTATAGTTGTATTGCAGAGATCTTTTTCTGCCATGAGTCATATGCGAGAAATCATCAAGAATGCAGGAAGCTGGACTAATAGAGGAAACATTGTAGTTCCTGAAACCATCTTAAAACACAATATTTGGTGAGGTCACGAATAATGTAATAATGGCACGATCGCAAAGCGAGGTATTATGGCAGTATGAGTAATCATTAATAATTAGCACGAGAAGGTAGAAGTAGTGCAGCGACAGAGGTGTCGTACATCACGCTCACCGTTGTGGGATCAAGTCCTCTGCCCTCCAGCATATCGGAGCTCTCCATTTCTCCGAGGTTGGCCAGTTTGTAACAGGCTTATCTGGGAAGAGGGAGCACTGATTTTCGTGCTGTTCTCCCTTCTATAATTACTTCTGCTAAACAAACTGGCCGATATTGATCCCTCTCTGCGGGTGATTTTCAGATCAGGAGGTAAAGCACGATCGGTGCCATATGCAACGCATGAACTCATGTCAAAGGAGACAACATGACAACAAAAGGATACAGAGCAGTAGTAGAACGTCAAGGGTATCCAATCATGGGCAAGGTAAATTGGGAAGTGCAATCAAGGCCTCCTCCTCCTATTCAGCTAAGCAACCAGAAAATCATGTCACTGTCACATCATATCAGTTTTTATTTCCGGATGGAGAAAACCTTTTCTGATCAATCCTTTGAAGATTGAGGCGTTTTCCATAAAAGGGTGTTGGTATCTCCGGTCATTGCAGCTTCAGCTTGTGTGGATTATAATTTTAAGAGCTCAACAGGTCGAAGGGATCGATCCACTTTTTGTCTCAACGAGACAAATTCTGCAAAAGCCTAATAGGCTTGTCTGGAAGAACAAAAGCAGTGACTTGTGCATTGGCTGGCACAATTCATTGTGTGGGCCACGCCACATTCAATGGCTACTATGGATCTGGATGGATGCAGACCTAAGACCAAGAATTCGGCATTGTTCACCGTTTTAAGCTTATTCGTGCGCATATTGATTTCGAGATCTAAAAAATAACGTAATGCCTAAATTTTGCCCAAAGGTAATGCAGGCTGGGGACTTCGAAGACATTCGTTAAATAGAGACAATGGCTAATAAGTAAGTGATATGGCAACATGGAATGATTGAAATGTGAAAAATGTTCTTCAAAAACACTCCGAGGTTGTCACGTATGTGGAGTTTATTCAGAGCATAACTGTTCCACGTAATCGCCCTCTCCAGAATGCATAGAGCATTTTTCGGGGGTGCGAGACAAGAGTCCCCTAGAGGTTGCTGCACGAGCGGAAGTAGTTCACCGCGCGCGGCGGCTGCGGTATTCGTCCTCTTCGATGTTTGAAATATGGTGATTTGTCAAGATTAGGAACAGCCTCTCTGTCGATCGTTACGAAGGTTTTTTTGTGGTGTGAAAATAGGAAGAAAACATGAAAAGAAAGGAGGAATCATCAGCGACATAAAAATGCAGAAATAAGGCCTAGATGGAAGAAAAAAGCATTGTATTGACTGTTTAAACAGGGGTTCTGATAATGGCGAATAGCCATGTTTCAAATTGCAAAGACGCCGGCGACGCCGTGTGCGGTGACATAATTTTGGCGCTGCGACCGCGGGGGACTTTTGACCATCTCCCAATCAGCAGATTCATCGAGAACCTAGAGAACTTCGATTTTACGAAAAAGTGTGCCGCTGTATGAGGCAAATAATTAAGGAGAAAGAACTGCTAAAGCTACGGTGAGCTTCTGAGAGGAGCTGCACATTCGTTTACTATATTGTAAGTGTTCTAGCTCATAGCAAGACTAATATGGTCGAGGGTGACAGCGTCGCGGGTGAGGGAGGGGGGTTTGGCACCGTATAAGATGAATACATGTTAATAGAGGGTCAATTTGGCAGCGCTATTACCCCTCGACCACGACTTTTTTAAAATTGAGTTACCGATGTGTTGTATGTAACAGCTATCGCTCCTTGCAACAACTAATCACCGATAGAAGTTTGGCTGAGGTACGCTGGATCTGACCTGAGAATTAGATCCAGGGACTATGCGCGCGGTAGCGGCCCCTTTCGTTACCACATCATACCACTCGATTGAGTACTTTTGAGACATAAAATGACAACTTAATCAATAATTGAAAATAAGCAATTTCTATTCGTGGAATAAAGCCAATGTCCGGTGGCGACCACAATTAGGTAGAATTGCAAGACGCACTCTATAGAAGCGCTGTAGGTCTGATCGGTTGCTTCTGCTCTGCAAAAATCTCGTCGTCTTTACTTCTCCAAAACCTGTGACGTCATAGTGATTTTCGAATTTCATTTCCGCGCCAGCAGAGCTGTTAGAATCTTGGAGTTGGAATCTTCAACAGTGTGGTGGAGCGCCGAATAGTTCTCTGTCTATTTCGGCTGATAAAATGCCCGTATTTCATCGTTTGGCGTAAGTTGTGCCTGATACAAATGCAGGGAGACACAAAATCACTACCACCTACACTGACCAATGACGTGCGGTACAATGTGTCTTACTAACTTATTTAAAGTAACACGCTTTGGCTTCTAACGGTTTCTTATCACAATAAAAATCATAGCGTTGCTATATGTGCACAATTCCGCCATCAAACGGGCCATCTCGTCTGAATAAGTCCCAAAACTGTGGTAGTGTCTTTGACTACGGAAGTGGTACACATGTTTACCACCAGAAGTCAAGGGGTAAAGGCCGAGGGAAGGAGCCGTATTGAGTGGAATAAGCGGTGTGTTTTCAGAAGGAAAGATAGACTCACTAAGGGTCTAGAAATTTTTGGCAACCCTGGAATCATTTGTTGAAAAATGTTGCAAAATTTCAGAAACCGCGAGACTTTTGCTGTCATAGTTCCACTAATACTCTTCATTAATAACGGTCAACTTTTAGGGGAAAAGCAGGATAATCTAATGTTAAGGATCGAATTGGATGGGAATAGAACTTACAGATTTGGGACGGCGTGCGACCCCACACCCCTTTCTTTTGCTCTTTTCCTTTCAACCAATGCGCAACTGTAAGCCTAGCAGGTACACCATCACTAAGGCGTGACTGTCTCCATAAGCATATCAGCCGACCTAACCAGGGGCCTGTTAGCCCTTTGAGCCCCTGAGGGGGAGTCGCTCAGTCGCCCTGAGCGGTGGGACCACATTGACCCCTGGAGGTGACTATGGTCGAAAAAGGAAAATAAAGACCCGAAAATAGATCACTAATCAGTTTTTATAGATAGCATCGCAATGAAAGCTTATACAGCTGTCCGTCATGAGCGAAAGCCGTCCCATTAAAACTCTTTTAGAGCAGGATACAATTTAAGAAAATGAACAACAAGCTGTATAATAGAGGCCATGAAAACCACTCTCTTCTGATAAAGTTACGTTCCGCAGGAGATGACGACATATCTACGCCACCAATGTTTTCTGAGAAAAGCAATAGTACAACGTGTGACAGAAATAACATGGTTGTCTGCTGATATGATTATGGAGATAGTCATGTGTTAATGACTGTGAACTTGCTAGGTTGACGATTGCGCATTCTGGTTGAACGGAAAAAGGCAGAAAGTTTGGCGTATTCAATGAGCCATGCCCTCGACTTTTACACAGAATCGTGTGCGCATGTACCACGGCTGGAATGGCTTCTGGGAGGAGGGGGGACGAGCTGGCGTAAGCTGGCGCAGTGCTATTGTACTCCAGAACGGATGCGATACCAATGGCATCGTTGTGTAGAGGATCCGGTGTTGGCTTTGATCCGCCGACAGTGCCCACGAAAGAGGAAACACTTGACACTTCGGCCACTCGATACTTATCGAAACTATGATAAATAAATAGAGATCTAGAATCCCAAGCATCGAAGAAACTAAAATCAATGTCGCAGGGAAGTAAGCGTTTTTGAATTTTTGCGTAAGCACCTGCATTTGAACCAGAAACTACGAGGACGTAAGCCAGATAGCTGGAAAGGAATACATTCAAAAACATAGACTTCTATCGTTTCCACTATTATATATCAGAGCAATCTGCGACGTCACGTCTCATTGGAATAAGCCTGACGTTGGATATCCATTCAGTGGTATTTGAACCTGTGTTTCGCACAATACACTGACCTGCAGGTGACTGCGAATGTCATTTTCAACAGCTTTTTTCATTCCTCAGTGTGAAGTTGTTGGCTGGCTCTCATCACAATGCCTTTTTCATCCAACGTTGTAGAGCTCCATTAGAAGAAAATTCTCTCATCTCTCCGCTGAGCTAGTCATAGGCGTCTTCTTGAATCCAAGTTGTGTTGATGTTCCAGATATATGCTATGCATAAATTTGCCTCCCACCCTATTCGGTTTTGCTGCCTCCTTTCTTCTTCTGTTGCACTCCAATGCTGCTGCACACACATCATTGCAGGAGCATACGGGGTATATGGAAGCAAGTACAATACGAAAAAATGAATAAAGTGAACCACACCCGGTTGGGCGGGCTTATATGCAGCTATTGTTTACATCGTCAGGGCAATAACAATGACTGTGATGGTTACCTCATTTCAATGGGAATTAATGCATTCAACGGTTTTGTTTTGTACGCAAGTCAAGCATGGCAACATTTCAAGAGCTTCGAAGCGTAAGAGCCCTAAAAGGAGTTCTTGTTCGAAATACAGAAAAATCAGGCCATGCTAGCAGGTTACAGGGAATTTTCTGTCCCTGAATTCCTCAGTCGTGCAGAGCTGGGTATTCGATCAGCGAAATGTCACGCGAACACCTCAAAGGCGTGGGTCGGGATCGTATCGCTAAGTTATTTTGTCCGTGAATCAGACAAAAAATGAGACAAGAAATGCGAGTGCGGAGAAGAAGCAAAAAGCACCATGAAATTTCCCTTGTGAAGCCGGCCGTGGTATGAGGGAGAGGAATAGCTCTGCGTGGACAGAAAAGACGCGAGAGAGCACGTGGTACACGAGAGGGTGCAAACACCATCGAGCGAGATATGATAGAGCATACAGGGTGGCTGAAAAGTATAGGACGCCATGTTTTTGTGCGTAATAGCCAAGAAAGAGATTCGATCAGAAAACCGACTTCACACTAAGATAGAATTAAGCTGTTTGACTACTTATGCAGAAGGTGCTTAGAATTTGACTACTCTATTTTCGAGAAAGGCCTTCTGGAGTCCAACGACAAAATCAGCATTGCGCCGCAGGTAGCCAACGGTGTTGTCGTCTCAGCTCTTCTGAAGCGCTAACTTCAGAGCACCCACCGAGCTGGTAATGCTCTATGAGTTCTTCCTCTACAACATCCTCTCATAGAGGAGTTCATCGAGTTAAGGGCTTGAGAAGAAGAAAGTCACATTTCCCTGCTCCAGTGGCCGGGAGAGTGAGCGCTCAGGATAGCTCTGGTGGATTTGGACGCGTATTAGAGAGTTCAGGTTCATTGAAGAGCAAACGATCGTTGAGCAAAATGCCCTCAATTTTGGAACAGCATACCGTATCTCACTGAAGCCTTTTGCAAGGCCTTCGAGGTAGTTTTTAACATTTGTGGAGAATGAAATGCAACGGAGTTGCACTTTCGGATGTTACTCCCTCACGAACTCCCACACCTTCGAGAGAAAGTCTGTTGTGAGCTAAACGCTATCTCGGAGACTTGCTCTCACTTTTTGACAGCAACTGCGTCCGACTTTGGCTGTCGCAAAGAAGTTTAGTTCGCAACTTTCCTCATCAAGCCAATCCGTAAGAGAGATGCGGCGCACCTTGAGCTCGCGCAGAAACTTTTTGCATTTAATCAGTTGAATCCTTTGGGTCGCTCCAATAGAAACCAGCATAGAAAGAGTTGACAACATTTTCGAATAATGATTGCTTCTCAAAATTTTCTGGAAACCGCGACGACAGATCCTGAGATCAAAAGCGATGTGACTCACCGTTGTGAGCCATCCTCTTCTGAAAGATTTCATCAATCCTCTGAGAGTGCACAGTTCCTAGACCACCACTTTTTCCAAGCCCGGAGACCTGTACTTGAATCTTGTGAGCACCGAACGTATTTCAAAGAATTGAAGAGGGAATACCGAGTGTTTTTCTGGAGTTTCAACTTCAGAAACCGTCATTGGGCAGTCTCTCGGAAATGGGTCGATGCAGAAAAACCTTCATGGCGAGGGTTCAGGTAAACTTTAGACCAAACAACTTGTGGTGCTTCTAACATAATTTTAATGCTTTCGATTAGTTTCAAAACATTCTGAAAATACTACACAGCCAAGTGCCAGCAGGCGGTCAAAGTCGCGTCCTATACTTTTCAGCCACCCTGTAGAGATATGATATGATAGAGCGACAGCGCAGTATAAAAGACAAGGCCTCAGCGCTCTCTTCATGCACTGAATTGGCGGCAAGGCCGCGGCCCCTGCGCTGTGGGCACCTTTTTCTCACCTCGAGAGGGACCACCTTTTGACACCTAATTCGAAAATTTCGACCCATGGCTTCAAGGCATGTGATTTCTTCTTCAAGTTATCGAATAAACCTCATGAAAGCAAACGCGAAAGGTTGTAGCACATTCTAACGCTGAGCACTGATTGCCAGGTGATCCCATAAAGTCCGTGTCGACCGTCATCTTCGTTTCTTCATGCTTCGAATTGAAAGAGAAAAACAACGGCAAAGAAAATGAATGGGCAGCTCCAGGGCTAACAATATCAAAGAGCTGTGTCGTGTTAGTCACAGAAAAGGCTTCATGTGAGTAACGGCAAGAACGTACAATTCTACGTTTCCAACCAAAACGAATTCGATTGAGAGGAGGTGGGTTCACGTCAGCTAAAGACATTTTATGAAAGCATTAAGGACTACTCAGCTTTATTCGGACTGCCCTCTACCAATAACCGTAATAAGTACATATAATACTAGTAGTACATATAATATAATAATACACAGGCTAAAATAGATTTAGATTCAAACGATAATTATGTACTTGATATCATATTTACATCCATTTATATCCATGTACAAAAATATAGGGTGGCCACAAATCAGGGTATTAAGATAAAACGATAACAGGAAATCTATACAGCCCGTAAATGGCAATCGAAAAGCACAGCTGTATTAATTAAAGGTTAAGAAACAAGGGACAAGGCTCCTTCCTGAATTGGCTGATGTGCGCATTGACCAAGTAATAGTAAAAAGTAATACGGGCAGCCCATTCACCGCGGCGTGTAGGTGGTGAATGGCGGTTCATCCCACGCAGGCATTTGAAAATTAGGCCCTTTTTGCGCTCGCAGGCCTCTTTTTTGAGGGACTTTCTGATGATTTAAAATATGCTGTATAATGTCGCACCATATAGTATACATAGGAAAAAGCTCGATCGTCTCTTGGGACGCACCACGCATTGACCTTCTTCCAGAATTTTTGGGATAATTGCATACGACCTAACCAACATAGTCACTAGCCTGGCAAAGCCGACATGTAGTCCGGTACTTTTGCCTTCTCAGCGTAGCAATCCGCCAATCATAAAGGGGTGAAGGGTTGGACTAAAAGATTTTCTACATTCAACGGTTACTGAAGCAGCTTAATACGTCCGTCAAGTATTGAGAAAATGGCCATCTCAGGGATTTTTGCCCGATTACCGCTGGAAGGTACTTATTCGCATGACTTTCCTTCAACGACTATAGCTGCTTTGAGTGGCGACTTTGTAGAAAAATGGGAGCAGATTCAGAATCCACTAGCTTTTTCTTCCCAAAAAGTGACATTGTTTGGCTAATCTTCACTTTAATGCTTACATGTTCATGAATTTGATGCTGAAAGCTGCATTTCGGGTTTACAGTGGACCCATTCCTGTAATTTCACACAGACCCTTTCAAAATCACCTCGATTTTTCCTGAATTGAGAACTTTTTCTAGCTGAAGCGCGCACACTACTTACTGGACCCACTCTGGTACGCGCCGTATGCTTCACATTCCTTCATATACGAGCTCATTCGTAAGATAAAACATACGTCGGAACTTGTGAACTCCCGATTCTTGGATTCTTCTTTCGTTGGAACAATCTACCGCTATTTCTTCTTACTCTGGCTCTCTAGCTCGTTTAGGAGCAAAGTCAAAAAGATTTTAATTTTTCAAAGATTGTTTTAAGAACAGAAACTCGATCAACTTTAAAGGCACATAGGCAATACATCTAATCTCTAAATTGTCCTGATGTTGTACTAATACTAGGTTGCTATGTTCTGTTTCAGTGTTTTTTGCTTTTTGAGAGCACCCTTCGACTGCGCTATCATCGAATCTGCGGGAGTGGGATCTCGGCAAAGTTTGCGGACCTACTAAGCTGGTAGCTAGAGTTCTCATTCGAACACCTCTAGGCTTGCAATGTTGGCGGCCACTGCCCTTCTATGCCGATTATCCCGCAGCTACTTCATTGTGTAGTTGTGTTTCTGATATCGAAGATTTGCTTTTCACTTGGGTCCGCCGTATATTCAATTAGACTGCCGATAATAAATCATTGGATCATTTTCTATTGTCGTCATAAATCATTGAGGTAGCATGAAATTACGGCGCAGTTTGAACCATGAGGATTTTAGATGCGGATGTGGATGATGAAGATGAGGATGTGTGCGTAATAACAATGTCATTGGAAATGCTTCCTTGCACAGCTTGCAGCTTGCACAGCATCGATCACTGCTTGATGTTTGTGTTTTTTGGAGTCTTCCGACAGTGATGATCCTACTGCTTCCAATCTCCCAACGGGCCAAATAGGCCCCCCTTGTCAGGGAAGGATACAGCTTATGTCTGTTTCTTTCACATTCACATAACTGTTATTTGTTTCGTCGATCCGACTTATTGTTGATCGCCGCTTTGTTATTTTTATAGGATTTCTAAACTTACATCCTTACCTAGCAAGTATCTTATAATTTTTTTCTTCATAATTTCAATGTTTCCTGTTATTATGTTTTCGAAGTTTATTATATATTTCTCATGTTTGTTGAATTCGCAAATGCATTTAGAGTTTGACATTCTGACTGCTTCGTTGTTTGTGATATGTTCAAGTGTTTCGCTGTAATTGAAAAGTAATCGTGACTCTTGCTTTTGATATCTAAGCACAAGGTCCAAGAACTCCCCGAAGTTTCAGAATGAACAAGACTGTGGTGTATGGCACCATTTGAATGCTTGGAAATATAAAAAACTTTTCTACACATACCGATTTTGGGAAGGCGCATACTGCCGTCACCCAAGCCAACTTCAGGAGAGTTTTTGACCGCTTTAGCAGCAATCAAAACAGCTTAATCGCCGAGGTGGCAAGAATATCGGTGTTTCGCTTTTAATTCAGAAGACTTCGCTCGCTCTATCCTAGACTTCTTAAACAGTATTTCGGTGTTTGAACAAGGTAGTGCCCTCATACGTAAGGCCGTGAGAGTTTAGAATAAATTTGAAGTTTTCGTTCCCGATCGAGTTCAAACAGTCGCTTTCTTGCTTCGACGATTTGAGTACGATCGGCTGTTGCGTCTTCGGGTGCTTGGATCCGAGCCTACAAAAGCAGCTCAGAGCTCTGGTCGTTAAGAAAGTCCCTGCGCTTGTCGACCCCGAATTTCAAATTTAGTGTCTCGGCTCACTCAAAATATTTTCGATTGAAGTAGAAGCTCCCAAAATCCACAGCCCTCTCCAATAAACACAAGGAATGAATAAGCCCGGTCCTGCAGAATACTGGAGTTCTAGAGACGATGGACCGGGCGGATCTCATTCCAACTTCATGTTGGGTTTCAAAGCCTAACTCGTTGAAAAACTTATCCCGGCACGGAGAAGTAATCGTTATGGGAGGAAGTTCTGGCGAGTCAGATGGGCACATGCACCAATTCGTAGCTCAACTGGTTGTCCTGTGCGGGGCTGGTTGTGCAATGTGCTGCCAAGCCGTCTTTCACAGATGAGTCCGTTCCTTTATAATGAGAAATACTGGGCAAATGTTCTGGAGAATTGGGGTATTTCGACATATCGTCAAGAGTATATTGCCAAATTAACAGCTCCACCGGGTTTCGAAGAGCTAGAGCAGATGCTGACCTTATTAAAGTCACCTCAACCTTTCTTCAGTACTGTTTCAGTTTGCAAAGCTGGTGGAGTCCAATCGTCTTCGATCCATTCAGCCAAGCTATAAAGCGAGGATCACTCTCCAAAATGGAGAATTGTCGCGGGAAGTCCTTTTGAAGGACTTTCCCGCTCTTTCCTCCCTTTTAATAAAGAATAAAGCGAGTGCAATCAGTTTTCGTCCGAACATCTCTGTGCAAGCTTGCTTCAACCAGAATTCTCGTTTGATCATTGGTATTGCTCAATATCCGACCACCACCCCCATTACCTCTAGGGCTCTCGCTATCTTTACACAAGCTCTTTACGCTACTGCTTCAGATCACATTGATTGCAAACCTCAACTGATTCCGTCTATAATACCATGACTTGCTTCCACTCCTTTTGGCCCTGCAGCTAGAGAAAGAGAATCATGCTCAACAAGTGTGCCCTATTCAAGGCTTCAAAAAGTGGTAACCAAATGATGAAGAACGACGCTGACCTTACGCTTAGATAGAACAAGAAATGCTTTTCAAAGCGGCATATAGCACGCTAACACTTTGCTCGAGTTCGAAACAAATAGTGTTCATAAATGGAACACCGAGAACACAAACGGGTCCGAGATGATTTCTGGAGGTAGAAAGCGATGCGTATTCAAAAAAGACTGATTAAAGCAGTATGTTCAGGGGTGCCCCTTAGTATAATTGAAAGCACAATTGCCCGGTAAGCAAGAGATGCTGGTTCGAACCCCGCCTAGAGCCAAGGTTAACTCAGCATTCTTGTGAAACCTGCGCGAACTGCGTTTCAAAAAACCAAGTTTCAATTCAACGTGAAAAGAAGAAAGTGAGGGAGTAACGGTAGAGCATGATAGAAAGTGCTTTGTGGCGAAATGATACCTGCGTAATCAAATGGAGATAGACGCAAAGTGGTAAATTGTGTTGTTAGCACTACGAGAGCGAGCACTTTACTCAATTTCTGTGAAGACAAAAACTATAAAAAGCGCTATATATGCTAAAGCTCAGATAATATAATTCAAAGGACTACATCAGAAGGGAGTTGGGAAAGGGTAAGCCGTGGCGTGTGTCCGGCTTCCGAAATGAGGGCACTCCTTTAGAAAGTCTGCTAGTTGATGATTTGCAGTGCTGACATAACTCCAACCACGTCCCCAGTGCGAAAAATATATACAGCTACTGATTGGCAGAAATTACTGAAAACCCAAATCGCCCACAAATTTCCCCCCTGTATTCCAGAAATCGATTTCAGCCACCTTGTAAGACCCGCTTCCCTCTGATAGACTTTGTCAGACGCGCGGTTGGCTTTACTTGGTATACCTATGCAAGCGTCCTGGCCCGTCTTTATACCCGTCAGAGGGGCAATGGACTGTCGTTGTCGCCATGTTTCCAGCCATGCCCCCTCCCCTCCTGCTCTCATATATTTTTATGTCTTCTGAATTTTACCAACTTGAGTACATGTTTTTTCTGCAAAAACAGCAAAAGAGCGAAAATTAAACTATGCGCTTTTGAGTTTTTGTCGACACATCGAGAGGTAGCTTCCATTGCAGAGGTAGGGCTTTAGCGGAGCCACATGGTGTAAAGCGGAGAAGCAGAAGCGGAAGTAGGTATGGCTATCAAATTCGCACGGTATTTCAACTCTCCACTGGATAACAAACGTGGCGAGAAACAACGGCATAATCAACAGAAATGACAAGCGTTTTGCTAGGAAAACAATTATTCCATTCGTTGAATAAATCAACCTCATGTGATAAATAAATCATACGAGCTTTAAGAGCGGTAAGTTCTGTAAGTACGACTTGAAAATAGTGAGGAAAAACGGGTCAAGGACAGGGTCAACCATACGATGTGCAAAAATCACCGAGAGGGATTTTATTTTACCAATGATGAGTTGGGAGGGGGATGAGCAGGTTGGATAAGCAAAGCTGTGCGACGGGAGGTGTGGAGATCTTGCTGGAGATGCGTAGAAATATACAACGCTGTAATAAGCTTAACTGCGTGAAAATTCTCATTCTGCAGTGTGAAATGTGCCCTGGAATCTTTGGGCTCAAACTGACAAAATACGGAAAGAATCCTTCTATTTTATAAACCGCTAACTTGGTGTGTCGGTTTGTATGTGTCTCTGTATGTATGTATGTATGTATGTATGTATGTCTGTCTGTCCGTCCGCAAAACGAAAATGAAGTGATAAGGAAACTCATGGAATAAAGAAGCCGCTAACAAATCTGGGTAGCTCGCAGGAATTGCACTATCAGTGTTTTGCAATGGCGTGATTGTGATATCACCTCAATGGCTAAATAAACACCTACTTGAAGACACTCTCAGTCATTCCATGTGATGCAGTAGCAGCTGGAGGGTTGTGAAGGGGAAGAGGAGGAGAAGGAGGTTGAGGAGTAGAGAAGGAAATCCAGTCCCTAGCAGACCCAAGGTACAGTTTGGTATTAAGATGTTATTCTAACGTCATGTTATGATTGCGGTGATGCTCTCTACTATATAAAACATCTTTTTCTGTGCATACGCATCCCCTCTACGAGATTTTTGTGTCACAATTAGAAAAAGAGTACAGCGGAAGGCGTAACGCGAGGGGAGCAATGTCCCGGTGGTTGACGGGGGACCAATCTGGTTATAAGTAAATGAGACATATTTGTGCCATCCCTATATAGAAGCTATAGTCAAGATGTGCACGTCTCACTGTTTATGTCAGTAGCTCGCAATGCGGTGCGAACGGCAAGAGGTCATTTGTGGAGGATAAGCACTCATTACGGTTGTTCATTCT
>KZ346068.1:47352-57855 GCA_002352805.1 Teladorsagia circumcincta | reverse complement strand
AAAATTCATTACAACCTACATATTAATGATAGTAATTGGCTCGATAGCAATATCTTATCATTTAAAGAATTGATAATGAAGGAGAGCGTGGTTAGCCTAGGCAAAAACTAGCATTGCTTATTTCTGAGCGGGACAGGGTATGAGGTTGCTTCTTTCTCCAAACCTGAACCCAGGGCGTGAATAGAGGACCAAGCAATCATAATCAAAAAAAAACGTCCACCGCCTCTCGCACAAGGAAGGTATTGTTATGTATAGTAGGTTCATGGTGAATGATGTACAACACGAGGAATTAAATGTTAGACTAGCCATGGAGAAGTGGTCAAGACAAGTGGTTGGTAGTTAATAATGTAAAAGAGAAATAGCCACTTAAGAAACCTGGTGCATAATTTATAGTCAAAATCAGCTGCTATAATACAAATATGAACTTTAATATACCAATGAGCATTGCTAAAAAAATAATTGGAGAATCTCATGGAACAATATACTTTAATCGTGTCCTGAATTTCTCTAGAGCATAAGTTAGAAGAAACTCTTTCGTACCGGCTCATCTTATGGCACACTCGAACATACTAGTGTTTCGAGTTTCGAAGCCTAACTCTGAAATTTTCGCTGTCAGTATCGAGGAACGCAAAGCTGCAAAGCTCAGACCATCACGCACAAAGAATAAAAATTAGACTGGACATTAAGAATATTTTCTGCGACGTATATTCGCATAGTGAAGATAAAACTCTGACAAGCGAAAGCAATCATTAACGCGTTCCTAACCGCATGCATTCAACACAAGGGGCAAATTTGGTTCTTTTTGGTGTGCTTATCAAGGTGATAGTGAAAAATTCGCGCTTTTCTGACATATTGACTAGCAGCTTCGGGACAGGCTGAGTAGTTTCAATAGCAATTGGCTCCACTGGAAGGCTGCGTGGGTCCAGATGCTGAACTTTTCTAGTATATTTTACTCATACATTTACCGTCGTATTGGCTGCTTCTCAGATAATTCTTTTTTTCCTCACTTTTTCAGGATTATCCTATGGTGGAGCGTACGTACACAACATAGTGATGCACACGCAGAAGCGTGAAATGCATCAGGCAGACACGCTTGCACCAAGCAATATTTTATCACCAAAGACTTCTCAACATGCAGGTTAACTTTCTTAGTTTCTTAAAAACTTGAACTCCGTTATTTTGAATTGAAATCATAGGCTTGGTAATTTAATTTACGTGTTACCTGATCCTTTCTCTGTCGACGTCCGAGCAAAAATCCAATTTTTTTGCGAATGTCGCCGTTCAGAATCAGCATCATCCACGCGTTGACGTATGAGAAGAAACAACTGATTATGGGAAATATGACTCTCATGGTGTAAATTGGACCGTCCTGAAATTGCCTGCTTCAGGTATTTGAAAAATGAAATCACAGTTGAGGCAACGACAATGACGCTTGCGGGGCGCTGCGGTTTCGATGGCGTCATTGAGCGCCATTGGTGGACTGATTCCTTAGTGAGCTGGCAATGCTCGGAACCGCCTAACGCATTCCCAAAAAGCCATTCAATGATCTCATAGAAACCATGCTGCCCTCCAGTCACAGTAATCACTGGCTTCAACGAAGAGAAAACCATGTCGCAGATTTGAACACGGTGATGCTGTTTTGTAGGCCCGACATGAATTGATGAGTCGTTCGCATTTCCAGGCATGTATTCACAAACTGCATTATGGGAAGCTCATGAGCCCTATACGTATTTCACGGATTCATCTTGAAGTGACGGAGTCGATGTACACAGTGTCAAGTGACACCATCTACCAAGCACGCTGTCCGGGTTAGCCTAGGTCAAATGTTCCTCTAAACCAGTTAGATCTAATACTTGCCGGACAAGGACCACTCCTTCAATATCCAGCGCTGAAGTAATCAAACCGTGCTCTGATGTTTCCACCAGTAAAATCAAGAACACACCCTGCGCCATCACGGGAGTATGCAATAGCGCACGAGCGAGATCGGTCATGTTCATCAAGAAACATTTTATTACTATTTCCTTTCATCTTTTTGCGCAACATAATCCTTGCAAATGTCAATAGTCGTGGCTAGGCCAGTCTTAAACTTGCAAACCAGCGAATCGCTAGCTAATCGTGGGTTATGGCGGGGCGCAAGCGTTTCATAAATTAGCGGAGTGCACGTGAAAGTGGCGAGAGTCGGCGTGTAAACGAGTATAACTCTCGCCACTTTTAAAGATTGCTGGTACGTCGCTCGTACTCCGCGGCTTGCTAGCTATTTGCTGGATTTGAAAAGTCTCACACTGGCCCTGACTTTTTGTTCCCTCTGTGTACTGGTGAAAAGGCAGCTACTTATGAAGCTGATAGTACCAAAACTACAGGGTAAAGTACATTCATATTCAACTACGACCGTAAATGAAAGAGGGATGCGTAGCTTATCAAAAAGAACAAGCAGTCGATGTGGGCGACTACAGCGTCAAGCTTTGAAGGACGAATTTACGCAGAAAAGGCAATGCATTTGAAATTAACTCAGCGATGATGAGTTTTACGCTAATGAAGAAACACCCTGGGAAACAGCCGAAACCCGAGAAATGGGACCCCTTGTTTTCCCCTTGATGTCGGCATTGATATGACTTTCATCGCTGTGCCCTCATCGACATAACGCTCTCTCTGCTATCTAATCACTCGCTGCGTGTAGAACTGCGGCGAGTGATTCGATAGGCCGTGGGTGTGCACTGGCCAACCGCGCCAAGACTGAGTCTTAATGGTTCAACGGGGTCAACTCCTACGGTTCCAATTGCGCTTCAGTCCGCACCCTCAGGAGGTCCGCGGGTCCCTCAACCAGGTGATTTACTCCTAATTCAACATTCACTCTGATCGCGAATTTTTCCTTTAATGTTGACAAAATCTGTGCAATCTATCGACTTACATTGGAAGAAAGAGAGAATATAAACTGTAATATGTTGTAGATGAAAAAAAGTAGAAGACCAAGAAATAGTCCGAGCATCTGTATATAGAGGTGACGCTCTCTTCTCAGGGCCCTGTAAACCGCCACAAATTATCGTGAGTATCAGTAGTAGCGAAACAAGACACAATCAAGACTTACTCAGATCTACTCGATCGGTTTCTGATGAGAAATCTCAATATGGCTGTGTAGCACACACTGCACGAAATAAACACCACTGACACAAAAAGAACGGCCATCAAGGTGGCGAGCTGGAATCTCCAGGTAATCAGCGGATAAAAATCATAAAAAGTACATCGTTCTAACATAGGTAGTGAAGTAGAGTGTAAGTATGGGAGAATCCCTTCCAAGGGTAAGGACAGAGTACCTGGGGCAATACTTCTTTTTTTCTACCAAGCAGCGACTCAGTGCTACGCTGACGGTGATTGAAAGAATCCGATGGAAAGTGAATGAATGAAGAAGCGGGTAACAAAGAGGGGTTTGTGGGCATGCTCAGCTCGGTGGTTGTGGAAACTAGTATCAGGATAGGATGCTGGATAGCCCCTTGTTCACCTATACGTTATGAGGGAATCTTCTCATTCCTCGTTACTATAAGTTTACCGAAGTCTCGGCATTCGTTAAAATCACATCCAGCTTTGTATCTTATTGCATCGGAAAATGAGATTTGGTATGCCGGTAGTCAGCAAAGGTAGCAGATTGAGCTATACAGAACCTTCGGAATCACAACGAATCACACTTATCGCATTGGTGAGACTGACGCAGCATCCCCACTTCCTACCGTATTCTACCGTATCGGAAAGAGAACACAGCCAATATCAGGGCTGATACCGCTCACATAGGTTTGAAGATTCTAAGCGGTTTTGCTCTTCTACTCCATTAGTCTGTTTTTTTCGTCACTACAGTTCACTACAATTTCATTTCATATATACTTTCATTCTACTTCTTTTCAGACCCAGGGACTCACTTCTACCCAATCGCCAAAGATCTTCGTTAACTCCGTCTCCCTTATATAAAGGTTATTATATAAAGGATAAATGGATAAGAAGTGATGCGCCGTTATCTGAGTTCAACATTCCAAACTCTTTCGGTGAAAAAGCGTAGCAGGTCGATTGAGCAGCTGCAATTAGTGAAAGAGTGCAACGATTGGGTACGAACCGTAATCACACGCTTTTCTGCTACTATATCAAGTTGCTCCACGTTCTCAAAAGTAGTACGCCCGGCTAGAGTAAAAATCGGAAGCGAGTATACCAGTGGTACTGTCCACTGTAAAATTGGAAGAATACATCGATGCGAGGAGTTGATGACCTGCAAATATGGTATTTTCATGTAGTCATTGATCGAATTTTTCGCTGTTAGTCGCCTACCTGCTCTATATAATGGCCGCTTTTACACAGAGAGATATATCGCTGAAAGGAGAGTAACAATGCACCGAAGCATCGCATAAATACTGTTACATACAACTGACAAAAGCACCATGATGCTAAGTAATAATTCTGGTTAGACCAAAACAGATTGTTGACTAAATCTGATTGTCGTATCACCGCAAAAACCATATAGTTTACCATCACAAAAATGTCCATTACACCCTGAAAAAAATTTCTTTTTCCATATTGTATCAAATGCGTTTGAATTGAGATCCTTTGCCTATGCGTGTCGATGACAGGAGAACTCCTCCCCCCCCCCGTTGATGGCCTGATCCACTGATAACCAGCGCGGCCGCTTCGTGTAAGCACAGTTCGCTTCATTCAACGTTGCTTAACGCCTTGTAATTTTTTGGCAGAGTTCCTTTAATGTGTCCTTAGCTGTTGACGAGTGGTAAGTCATCCACCAGATAAAGCTCAGGTGGTCTCTATGCGTTCGAAAAGGTCAGAAAAATAATTATGTAAGCACTAAGACACTTCATTAGCGAAAACGAAGGTGAAAATGATGTACAAGTTGCATGGAGGAGGAGGACGTAGGTTATGAACGTCACCTTGTTGAAGAGGTACTCATTCGGCTGCCAGTCATAGACTCATAGAGGCGCAACACAGCTACCGACCACAGCTATCAAAACTAGCAGTTTTTGGAATGCGTGGAGAAGCTATTCCATAAGAATGTGCATCTTGTTTCTCACAGCGGGGCATATCGCAATGGCAGCCTTAGTGAAACAGGTAAGGTCACACCGCAGCAAGAACATCAGGAGGGCACTTGGTTTCGATCTTTTCAACACATCGACACACAAATTATTGTGTTTGCAAATGCGTCACACATGGCGTGGATGAAACGCGGATAGTTGCCTGCACTCTAGACTTCACAACAAAAGCGACGACTGACTGCAGAAAACCTGATAATTTATAGTTTACAGTGGCAGCTGATAGCGGATGTGAGACAGATGTAATCAGTGGCAATTAAAGGAATACAACTATCATCAGGTAATCATCTCGTTGGCAGAAAACCATTAGACTGGTGTCAGAGTCCGCGATCCGTCGCGCGATTGGCGTGAAGCACAGAAATCGCGAGCGCTACATTTGAGAATTTAGAACGATGAATGGAAAACAAATAGTATCATGAGAAGCCGTCATTCTATTATCAATCAAGCAGAAATGGGGGCGGGATTTCGATCGCAGGCTCTGACACGGCCTTAGCCTTTATGGAACTCGTCGTCGCTTGTGTTGTGAGGTTGCAGTAGCCAACGAACACAAAGGTACACAAGAATGCCGGTTTGTGAACATAACTTTCGAACAGAAGGGACTCAAACCAGCACTTTTTGCTTACCGAGCAAATATGCTACCAAATACGCTACTGGGGCACCATTTCATTCCAACTCAGCAAGAACAATTCAAAATCAATTGCTAAAGCTTCCAGCCTTATGGTTCACTGCCGATGTTAGCTATCCGGCTCAACCGTTGTACATGTGCGTGCTGAAAGCTATGGTACGTATACCTACCATGAAAAAGCTGGGTTGGAATGAAATGGTACCCCTACAGCGTAACTGGTAACGAGCGCACTTGCACGGAGAGCAAAAGGTGCGGGTTCGAGTCCCGTCTGAGGCGAAAGTTTTGCTCACAACCCAGCATTCTTGTGATACATTCGCAAAGCGAAGTGCGGCTAAAAATAGCAATCGACAATCAAAAACAAGTCAAGAGTAAAGGGGACAGTTTTTACCTGAGAAATTGTAAGTAAATAGAATGTTCTTTGCATGACATTGCGCTTCCATTCTTTAGCACACACAATAATAATCAGGAGGTATAGTGGCATAGATATTGCGTTGACGCTAACGAATAGCCAGTGTGACCATATCAGCCCCATTCTCGTTTGAGAAAATACTTAAGCAAAGAAAGTTTTTTTTGACTCCTCTTTTGAGAGCGCTGCTGTTGCGAGGTGAGCCTAAACTATTTACATCACTTAAAGTATGAAAGAATTTTCAAAATTAACACGTAAAACACAAAATAGGTGAGCCAACATCATAGCGGTCCTTCACAACGACAATGAATGAATCGAATTTTTTCACGTTAGCTTTCCTTTTTTCACAGAATAAAACTACCGAAGTTCCCCGTGCAATGTAGGTACAGAACACTACTCCGGAATGCACATTGGGAGGCATTTGTTTCCAAAGGCGACTTCGTACCGCATTCTATGCAGTTTCCTGTCACTTAAGTACAAGCTATTCTGTGCTGACATTCAAGATACCAACCAACCAAGTAGATAGAGGACTTCATCCCCTCAATCGATCAGATTTCAGGTGTAATATTGGGTTGGAACGCATCTTTGTGGCACTGCGCTCGACAACAACATTTACAACGATACGTAAAAATAAAACTGATCAGTGATGATCTCTGTGCCATTATTTGCGGCTATGCTTCCATTTTGCAAGAAATCATCAGGCTCAATCCAAAAAGCATACTGGGCCCCTTCTCAAACTTTTTTTGTTCAGATTTAAAGGAAATTCCTACGAGCATGATGGGATCCGTGAAACTTCCACTACTACAGCTTCTGTCTTCATGAAAGCCAAAGAATAGAAATTGTTGAACACTAATTCCTACCGTTTGGATATTCGAGCACCTCACGGGGAAACAGGTCGCCGTGGCCAGTCAAGAAGAGATGCTCAGATCCACCTTTCAAATCTGCATAACGATTGGAGTTACGAAGCAAAATAGCGCAGCGGTAGTGGTCGAGACACACAGTCGAAACCTCGTAGGATCGCTCCCTTACCGTGCTTACTGTTTTCCATTCTTCAGGGATACAGCTAAAGGGCTTTTAATAGCCTATTTAGCTGAATTAATGAAGAATGCACCACAGTAATCACGGCAGGGAACCAATCCTACGACATTTCGACTAAGAGTCCCGACTACTGTCCTGCTTCATAGCTCCTTTCAGATCATCATTTGGCAGATTTGGAGGGTAGATTTGAGATCAGCGTTTTAAGGTACATCTAGTCGTGTACACCTCTTCTTGAACGGCGATGGCGACCTAGTAGCCATTCGTTGTGAGTAGTACATCCGAATACAATTATGATACTGAAGAAAACAATAAATATTACGATAAATAATATATTGTAGGAAAGCTAAAGCTCCATTGTATGCCATACATATTGGGTTGTCTCATAATTACTGTCAAATTTTGACACTTTTGTTTATTCAGGTTTTATTTCTTCTAGCAAACGACTGATCAACAGCATAACCACCATCAATGCCACTAATATGGTTGCATTTGCTAGGACCGTTCTGAAGCTATCCGCCCAGAGTGAGTGAAGCTGGGAATTAATGAATTGGGAAAAGTCGATTTCGTGGTGGCCCTAATCCTTTTTCTGCGGCAGATGTTCATTCAGGACGCAGGGGAGGCGACGTCTCGATGGAGCGATGCCAGTGCTATACGGTGGATGGGATATCGTGGCCCTAGCTATCTCTCAGAATGGGGCAGGATGGCATTGCAATGTGAGGTCGAGGGTCCATTTGGAGAAAGGAGATTCTGAGACAATTTTGACAATTCCCTCCAATAGCGAAGCCAGCCTGGGGAGCTATTCCACGCTGACTTTCGCAATGCTTGTCTTCATACACTGGAGTGTTTATCAAATAGGCCACCCAGCGAATACAACAAACCAAGAACAATATCGGAGTTCGGGTTTTGGATGAGCTGGTGCTTCCTGTCTGCGAGGTAGCCACCTAGCGTGCCGCGTGGTTTTGTAGCAGTGAGGTCATGACTCATCTCCACTGGCGATCGACTACGGAAGGCTCGCCTTATGCAGTCGTACTATGAATTTTTCGCAGAGGTCAGGCGTGCTTCTCCCTCATAGTCGGCCGGATCATACGGCTTCCATCAAACTTCATTCTGCTGCTGTCCTTTGCATCCTGATGGCGTGTGCTGGTGCATCGGTTGCGCCCAGGTATCTGCTACAACATTCCGGTAGAAACCTCCGGATGCTCTTCCAATTCATGGCGCAAGGGGTCCCCATCGAAAGTGACCGAACGCCCAGTATGAAGTTGAACATCACAGCTCGTTTCTTCTTTGCCGTTGCGATTGGATCAGTAGCTCAGTACCCTATCAATAGCAGGGAGTGGGTCAAACACAGCGCTGATCTTCTCTAGCTAACCTCTTTGCAATAGAGTTCATTCAACCCACTCGCGACCGCGCGGGAATTTCAAAGATTGCTTGTTCGGACCAGCGCCCCGAGTTTATTGCGCATTGTCAGACACCGGTGGCTGATATTGTTCGAACTGAGCATCTTCGCGTCAGCCACCGGTGGTTGACATTGTCGCGAATGGGTTAAGGATCGTAAAGCGTGATGATCCATTATTGTCACTGGATTATCTTTATTCCTAGTTGATTACACATTACCTGTTCGATTTTCTGAAACCACGTTGTGAAGGCTCTTGAAGCATACTTCAACATGTTAACGTATTTCGCCGTGAAACAGTCTTGAACAGGGGAAATTTGAATTTGAATAGAAATGAGACAGGAATTATGAGACAACCCAATAGTTCAGCAAAAAAAACATACATAGACATTTGTATGTACAAAAAAGTGTTATCATAGTATGTTCCAACCCAATTCACGATTGCTTTTAGTAAGCGGTTTGAACCCAATCCGCACCCTGTGATTGCGTCACGATGCCCTGCCATTATTCTGCTGAAGATCTTTCAGTTTGAGCGGAATTTCAGTGAAGGAGATATGTGACTGTATGTGTAGCAGTAGTCAGTGAAAAAGAGATCGTTTGACAAAGTTGTGGAGACGACTACGTCGGTGAGACGGCTAGGTCTCTTCACGTGCGGGTTAAGGAGCACTAGGAAGGAAAGGCTAGGTCGCGGCTATCTACTGCTCTAAGTTGTCACAGGTTGCAAACCCATTACGGAGGCGAGATCGTCGTCGATGTCATGGCGCGTGAAACCTAGGCAGCTGCGCGAGAAACGCTGAAAGTATTCTGGATTCGTGTCGGATGCGTGTCAATAATTCACGAACTAGTCCCCTATATAAGTTTAGCTTTCATGTTATACTAATCGTCGCAGACTGATCGAGTTCCGGTTATCTCTGAACTCGATCAGTCTGTGCTGTACCGTCATTTCTGTAAGCTGATTCCACTGAGCTATTAAGGGACGGTACTTCATCTGACTCGTAATTAAATGATCACTTAGATGATCTTGAAGGTCCCGTGGTATAGCGGGATATCTAAGTCATAAATCGGCTTCCTCCTTTTTAGGCTTCGAAGAAGAAGAAATCGCCGAAACGTTAGCCGAGTAAGCCATTAACAATCTCTTATGCTGTTTAGTGAAATAAAATTGTATTACTGTATGCCAAGGTTTATCGAGAATCGAACTTGGCGAAGAAGAGAGACTTCGCCAATGTTCACAAAAATTGCAGTGAAGAAAACAGAAAGAAAGGAAAAATAATCGATCTACTAAGGTAAGAAAATTTCCAACGCCTTGACGACAGTGCGCGTTTTTGCTCATCTGGCCACTTAGCACAGTAGCGATTCTGCAAGTAGCGAAGCTGAAAAACAAAAAAAAAAAACTAGAAAAAAACCTAAATTGAAGATTGCGCTATCTAACTATTTTCTTTACCACCATATAATAATTGTAGTTATATTTAGGTGTGAGTCAGCGTAGTACCTCTTCCCAGAATAGTCTGCCATCACCTAATTGACCACAAAGCTAAAGAGCCTCGGGATGGCCCAGGCACTTGTATAATGGCACTGATCGCGATGAATCGGTGTGCTATTTTGTTCCAAAATTAGGTAAGAAGTGCGAAGAGAAAGTTGATGAAAGAAAAGTACCATAGAGGGCACGAAAATTTTGGTGGAGTTGACCGTGGTAAAAACACAGCGCTGCGAGGAGAGGGAATACGCGAGAGAGCACGTTGAATGTGAGAGCGCGCAGAGGCCACGGATGCCGCGGTGGATGAGGATGGCAGCGATCGCAGCGGTCAAGCGAAGGTACCAGCTCCCTTCTTCCAGGTCGCAATAATACCGCCTGGTATTGGGGATCCTGCGACCTTACTTAAAGCCACAAATCAGGCTCAGTGGACCAAACCGAGCCCTTTTGTCGTTTCTGTGCATGGCTACGCACCGACAAAGACGTTGCCATGCT
>KZ346068.1:15895-28733 GCA_002352805.1 Teladorsagia circumcincta | reverse complement strand
CCCCTCGACTAACTCCGGAGGATGGTGTTCCCCGTTCCGTCGTTCTACCATGGCGACGATCTTTTATCAGCTTTTATCCCCTGGCCGTCCATAGCGCCTCTTATCTCATGTGAGCTATGCATTATCTGCTGGCTTTGTTTCACATTGACCGTTCTCAATGAGTTCGTGCTCCATCCAACGACAACCACTTTTACGCACCAGTAGATAGTCTTCGTGAGAACCCCTAAGCCAGCTCCTGGGGTTCGTGTTTTGATCAAAGAGGAGCACTTAGCACCCGCCCTTGTTGTGTGCGTACATATGTTTTTCCATCTGTGCATAGCAGATTTCTCTCTCAAAAATTAGCTAGCACTAAATGTAAGGGCCTTATGAGGTCCTTACTCATAAGTTCCTCCCTGTCGGTTAATTAAGCTAAGTCAGTCTGCTGTTATCTACTCAAAAATTACCTTGTATTACTCTCTGCAGTGATTGGCCAACTGAATGAATAAACGATTGGCAGCTGAATGAATGAATAAAAAATAATATCGCAGAGCACTTAACGATTAAGTTATAACAGCTCATTCGCACTATTTTACCTCTCACTTACCACACAACTAGTAATTTGGGCGTATTGTATTACGAGCTTTCCCCAACAGCTGCAACTGCGCATACACTACATGTGAATGACTCCTCTTCGAGAACTAGCGTATCGTTAATTCGGTTGCTGAGGGCGAGTAGTTGCGACGTAAGGCACAACAGGGAGCGCGGTTGCTGCGTACCGGAGAAACTGGAAATGTACTAAGAATGGAGGTCGTCAGGATGTGGACGCCTTTCCAAAACGGTTTTCTGCATGCTCGCAGGCTACAAAACTGGGTTTCATTTCTTCCTGAAGGCCAAAAGATAAAGATAAAGGATAAAGCATTTGCCGTTGATCAATCTCGTTTTGGGACGCGGCACGCGTTCTACTTCCATTTGTACATTCGCAGTGGCGGTTGAACGCGATGTGGCCTATACAATGACTTGCGGGGGCCAGCCGATGTTCAAATCAGTGTTTTTTATCCTCCCAGACAAGCACAGGAGGCACTGGAGTTAATTTTCGAACTTGTAGAAAAGATCCGTATATTGAAGTGCACAGATGAAGAAGATATCGAAAACAACGTAAAATTTGAAAAACTCAAAATTGTTGAAGAACTGTTTAGTGGTAGTGCTGAAGAACGGGTGGGGATTTTAAGAGAATATTCGGCATTCAGCCGCTCCCAGTGAGGTTGTGGTCAAGTGGATAGCGTGACGGACTCGGGTTGGAACGTCTTTGTGGTTTGACGCCGCTCCAAAGCGTATTCTTGCATTTTTGATTATCACTTCCAAATTGGCGCTAAAATGCTCCAGAGGTAAAACTAATGCAATATCTACAAAAAGGACCATCGAGAGCCCCTGAAATTAGGTTTTCTATCAAAAACGGGCGGAATAAGCTCGCTGCGAGCTTATTCTGTCAGTTTTCGATAGAAAAACAAACGCCGTGTTCGTGATCAGGACCCTGACTTACCCGCACGTGCCAAATTTCAAAAAAAAATCGAGATGTCGACCCAACTTCGGAAAAGAGGGGTGACCAGGGGCTACAGCTCGTCATGCTCGCCAGCGGGAAACGAGCGCGGCGGGGAAAAGCATGCTTCAATGAAGCATGGAATCCAAACATCGGCTCCATAAAGAACTCCACAAAAAACTTTCTAATTTTTGCGACTGTACGGAAATGCCTACGTTCCATCATCTTGACAAGTCGAATACGCTCTGACAAATTGCGACGACTTTCTCCAGATCCAATCTCAGTGGCGCCGGGTAGAGCAGTGAAATTGCCAGTTAGTGGTAGTCGGAATGAGGGTCATTTTCAAGTTAAAAAGTTGACCCCGGCATAGAGTGAGCCACAGGTGTACCGCGGTGGAGGGAGCGTGCCTTGTCTATCTGCAGATTGGTTCTCTATATTGTTTGGCGATTGATTTGGCGTTTAAAAGATCCTGATTGGTAGTTATGAGGAAGGGAGCTCAAAAATACGTTCTAGAAAAATCGGAGTAATATGGAATAAATGGGCTGTCTAATTTATCAAGTAGGACAATGTGGGTGCTGCTTCTTTCACAGTTTTTTGAGATTTTGACAGCAATAAATGTGTAGTGAGTAACTAACTACGTGATAATCTAATTGTATGGTTAGCGAGGAACATGACTTTATTTTATAATATGTAGCAATTGAAAATTAGCAGCAGCAGAAAACCAATCAGCAACCGAACGCAAGTGAAAAAAATATTGCGAAAACAAAAAAAACCATAGAATGTATTGAAACCTTTAACGAGCATTCAGCAATACCTATAGAATGATCTATAGAATGATTCCTTGAAGTGAATAGCCCTGAAGAGCCCTGAGATAAACTTTGGTAAACTGAGGTTCTTGAAAAAACAAATCGCAGAAAAATCACGACTTTACGAATATATTAAGTCGTTGCATTATAAATGTCCCTTTGGACGTACACAAAATTTTGTTGGAACAGCAACAATTCGACACCTCGGAACAAGAGATGTGCACTACCTTATTCCTCACGCAGACTGGACGCCCTTCTCGAAGAATCGGCAACCTTGCGCCGGCAAACTTGGACACCCCGACCAGGGAATGCTTCGAACTTCCCAAGGAACTTCGGAAGGAGACCCAGATGTCTTGATAGACTCTTCGACGGTGGTTACTACTATGGTCACTAAAATTGCTACGTGAACTTCTTGAGAAGTTAGGAGCCTCCAAAGTTGGCAAAAGAGTCTTAGTGAGATAAGCTAATGGGTGCCAAGGTCGCCGTAGCGTAGTGATAAGGCTTAATGTTGTCTCTGAGGGTAATTGGGTTTCCTGATTACAAATATGCAATTCTTATTCAGCGCTAGAGCCACTGTGACCGTGATTCCAGACCAGATTAGCTTTTCTCATTAACGTTCAGAAGCCAACTTGAAAGGCTAACAACTTTTTTAGAAAGTTCACGTAGCAGTTCTAGTGACCATATTTGTAATCAGCGTTTAAAACTCTATCGAAATATCTAGGTCTCCCTCCAAAGTTCCATGGGAGTTCAAAGCAATTCCTGGTGAGTCCTTTCGATCAGCCGCCGTTAGAAGGAAAAAATTACTGTAAAAACCGAGAGGGTAAGTGCAATGAGTCGTTTCTATACTCCTAGATCCCCTCTTTCAAAAAAAAAATGCTCAAGTACCTCTGGAGGTTCAAAAACGGCCGAGTGGGGAGAAGCTAAATCTTAGCGACATTTATAATGCAACAACCTAATATTATGTACATGTAAGTCACAGTGATTGAATTGATTTGGTCCACAATACTATAAAGCCGCCACAAAGGTTCCCGATTTTTGAAAGACTGCAAAGACTTACGTGATTCCCAAACGTTCCGCCATGTTCCCTGCCGCGAATGGCTAGAGCACATACTGTCGTGTTAGCGGATCAACGGTGATGTAAGCATCGGTGAATCTTCCTGCCGCGACGAAACGTGGGAGTCCTGTGGGTGCCCACACCACCTCTGAGAGGGAAGAATGTGCGCTAGAATGCTCCTGAGTGTAAATGCCTGCCGCGAGTCCCACATGGCCTGCTTCCCTGACCTGAAGACTGACAAGGCGCGTGCTGATGCTTGTGTAGATGCGATGAGTACCGACTGCCTAAGGCACTAGATGTTAGCCTGGATGACGCTATGACTTGGTGCGGCGGTGAAAACTGGCGGACTGATGTGTGGCGTATATACATGTTGAAGTTGACTGTCAAGCGACTACGCATATTGTAACTTCATGTGCCAACTGGAAATAAGAAACCGACAATAAATGTACGAAATGAATGGATATTGTATACTACATGTGGAATAATACCGAAGAAGAAAACGTCTAAGAAAAGTACGAATAGATCTGAGAAATTGTATATAGAATGGTGCAAGTGCAATACTACTACAGTGACCGAAAACACTTGTGAAATTGACTACAAAAAATAGCATTGGTGGATAGGATGCAAACCCCCTTTTTTGATAACTACGCTAAGTAAGAAACCCTTAGAATTACTACGACTGGATGATGAAGAGGGGTCCCGGCGAGCCTGATTCTATTTTAAACCGGAATGGATTGAAGTAATATTATATATGTAGTAGATTAACTGAAGTCTATAGATGAGGCGGCTAGCTGACAGATGGATGAAAACAGGCGAAAGAGGGTCGACTAGATCCTTGGGCGAATAGACAACCGTTTGCCATGATGCAATCGCGGCGACTGACTGACGTGGCATGGTTGGCGCGCGATTTGAAGTACGCAGGCGCCAAGGTCCTGCACCGCTTCAGGGTCGGCGCGCATTTGTTTGGGGTTTTTCGCCTTGCCTGTTGCAGCTTGGCTTGAGTACTTTACTCGAGGTCGTGGCTGTCACGACACATACGAATAGAGAGCGGCGCCTGCTCCTGATCCAAGGAGGAATGTGAGAGCCCCAAGGCCGACAAGAGAGGTCTTTCACGGCGACCCGCGCTTTTTTAGAAACGGTTTCTTGCATATTGAAGGAACGCATGTTAGGAGCACAAAACCGTGTTTCGTTTTCGCTAAACGATTCTGGCAGTACCAAAGAAGAAGTGTAATTTACGGGTTGTGGTTCGATCCCCCTCGGGGACTGAATGTTGCATTTGGATTGGCAGCTACTTGTTGGTTTCAGAATGGTCCCGGTCGTTGACGTGACATCTGATTTAGACATTTAGCACCTTTTGGTATCAACCTGTAGGCGCCAACCTAAATGCAAAAATTAGTTCCCAACAGGGATCGAACCATCGACAGTACCTTACACTTTTTTGGTACTGCCAAAACCGTTGTATAGAAACCTTCTCAAGGAGAGGTAGCAAAAATTGAGAATTGTTTTGAACGCCACGGCGGTCGATTCTGGTTGACCACGGTAAACCGTAACGTTTGGCAACCTTTTGGGATCGAACGATCGCTATTTTGGAAAAGCACCTACACGATTCTCCTCTTCGGCGGGCAATGCTGTTGATAGTATAGTTAACCTCCCCCTACTTCACAGACTTCCTGCCACTTCCAAGTTCGGAAAAACGTCGATTTCACGACGATTACACGTGACCATTAAAATGGCAAAATTTTCGAGATTCCGCACTTTCCGTGGGCTTCGATTTTTTGAAACACTTCCTGTCTGAGCGCATTCAAAGAAATACTACCCTCCACTCAGAATTACAGTGTGTTAATCTCATAGTTGTTAACTTTTCAGACAAATTGGTCATTACGCTACCCATGAACGTTCAAATCATTGAAAACAACTAAAATATAGTATTCTCGAAGTCGATTAGGCCTGTTTTGGTTGCGCCATGCGCTCCACTTTCATTAAGAAATACAGTGAAATTTTGGATACGGCTTACCCACAGGGCCCAAGGGATTAGGGCCCATCATGTAAAAGCCAAAAGTTTTGTCCTTCCACAAGACTGACGCATACAACGACTTCGTTGGGGTGGAAAGCTACGCTGGCCTGCACGGCGTGCATGCCAAGAATTAATCCCAAGGTTAGGCAGCGCCACTTGTCACCACACCACTTTTGGGTACAAAATATACAAAATATTATAGCTATTGGTGCAGAAAGGTAAAAATTCTCTCTTCTAGATCTAACTTCGTATTTCAGTGCTTACCTGTTTCCATACGCACAGAACAGTATCGGAAATGAATTGAAAGCTGAAGCAATCACTGGTGATTTTCTTTCCAATAAACTTTGTTACAGTTATTAACTAGTTGCCTAACAAAAGAAACGCTTTTGTTGATTACAGCCAGGAGAACACTTTCCGATATGACGAAATAACATAGTTACCATAGGAGTAACATAGTTATTATTTGCTTACTAAGCCTGCTCAAGTCTATACACAGAAGTCATGTAGACTGATGTAAAGCGTGACATTAGTAGGTCAAACTGGAATTGACTTGGTAGGAGGCCAGGTTATGCAACGGTTAGGTGACGACATCAAACATCTCGTCTCTGCGCACCAACTAAAGCAACAGTCTCAGCAGTGTTTTAAAATTCCGATGCTAATGGAGTGGGGAGAAGCACTAGCCCTAGCCAGGTACATAGAAAGTGTCACTTATTTGAAAGTGCGGTCGCTCATTTGTAGCCGTGGAGAGCGCGTGACTGGCTGAGGAGGCATTTGCGGTCGCTTTGGGACCACTGGAACTATTTGAACTCTGTCCTTCAAAGCAACTAGCGTGGTGCCTCGCGCCTGCATCAATAATGAAGCAGTGTGGTTATGCTTGGGTTGCTCGCAACCCAAGCATAACCACACTGCTTCATTATTGATGCACTGCGCCCCCGTTTTGAGACTTCGTCAGCCTTTTTCTTTTCCTTTTTTCATCACCAGTCAACTCCCTACCTACAACTTTGTTACCGACCGCTTAACTCCTCGAATTCTTTCTGAGACTGTTGCTTCGAGCATGCTGCAATACTCGCAACACGTACTAATTTTACTCGGCTCATTGGAGCTTGGACTCGGAATTTATGGCAGCCATAGCTGCCATACATTTTTGTTGCGCAAAGTCCGCATTCCAGCTACATAGGCATCCAGCCACCACGCATTCCATCTTTCTACGATGTTTCCAAGGCCCAGAAAAGTGTACCTTAATTTCAGACAGATAAGCCCTAGCCAATGTCACGTAGGAACATCTCCACTCGTGCAGCGCACTTTTACCTACCTAGAGACAATCGTATCTTTAGCTAAAGCGGTAATTCGATGACCTGATTACAAAACGACGTTTATTTTCGAATCTCGAAAATGACATTCGTTTTCAACATTAGAGTTGTTCGATGTATCGCATATAGCCCGATCTGACCAGTGGGAGGGGCAGATAAGCTGTAAGTGTTCGCCATATAGCGCTAGCGCTCGGAGTAAATATCACATGCAGTCAATACATCACTAAACCCCTACACGGGAGTTTACTCCGAAATTCGTAAAAGCAAGTGTGGTGACATGGTGATGCCAGATGATTCAGGTGGCGCCACCGTTAAAAACGAATGCCATTTTCGTAGTCAGGGCATCCAATCATCCCTATGGTCAAAGTTACAGTAGTGCCTAGGTATACGCAAGTGAAACACTGCACGAGCGAGAGAGTTTTCACGTAACATTGGCTAGGGCTTATCAGTCGGAAACTAGTTGTAAATAACTAGCATTCTGGCGATAACTGATTTCACCACTAATCAAATCTCAAGAAATCCCAATCCCGAAGAAGAATCCCTACCGAATTCAGCAGGATTTTCTACTCGGTGATCCTGGATTCAAGAGGAGCAAACTACAACTCCAGAAAAAAGTCTGATTCCCTGAAAAGGGTACAGCAAAAAAAAACTTGGAATCATTTTGACACTCTTCACCTACGTGCCACCGTTCACGGCTTCCTCTTCATCCGATGGCCTGCATCAGTGCATTAATTGACAGATTTCTGTACTCATATTATTGCGCTAAGGGCAGCTACCGAGTTTATAGAATCGTCTAAGAAATTCATCCTGCCTGAATTACAGCCCAATTAAGAAACATTTCGCAGCGTTTACTTTTCCTTAGATGAGGACATTATTGAGCCTTTTTGGCGGTTTCGTCAATTTAGATAGCTACCTTGTGCACTTTAAACTTTTTTGTTTTGTTGTTTCCTTTTGTTGACTTGCAGGGATAATTCCACTACTGGGTACTTGCTTTCGTTGTTTTTCCTTGTTGCCAAATGCACATGCAGAAACGTATGCTTTATATACAGAACCATGCACGAATCGGCAAAATACAAAAGAACTACAACAAGCCAAAAATGCACTTGATAAGGAAAACTAGAATTGTTTCACGTCGATTGCAGCTACCTTCACCGTGGTCGACTTGTTCACAGAACTCTGAATTCAATATTATCATCACGCCGTTTCAGCAAAAAGTCATGTATTGAATCTAAGTTGTTGCTTCATAGAACTTCGGAATATTTTTAGGATTGGCATTTTTTTTCTAGCAACGAGATTTATAGGTGACAACTTTTTCATGGTCTGGCATTTTGACCCGATCACCTTCCTACCCCACTCCGCCACCGCGGGTATGAAACAGCTCCACTCTAGTTGATAATGGTTAGTTGAGATGATTTTCACTAGCTATTACTAACTGAAAAGGCTTTGTTCCGCTCTCGCGGTGGCAGACTGGTCTTTGAGGAAGACGATGGGGTTGTAACGTCAGCAGGGACGATAGCAATCTGAGCTCAGCTGCTAGTTACTATGTGGCTATTAGCTCATGGTGACCTGGAGCCTACGTCCGAAAGTGCTCTGAAACATGCCTACAGGGCCTCTAGAGTTCCTCCGAAGGTTCCCCGTCAGAATGCTCTAAGTGGGTTGGATTTCACTCGGAAGTCGGGGTGATTGCATCTAGTGGCGCTAAGAGGAATGGCAGGGTGGCCATTTAAAACTAACAACGGTCGCGGCAGAGAAGGTGGAAATAGTGCGAGAGGAGTGGAGACGCAGGCATGCCGCCACCTTGAATGTGGCCATCTCTTAAAAGTCTCGCAGAAACTTTTCAGAGATGGTCACACTCGAAGTTCTAGTACGCGTGTGTCAAAGCAGGATGGTGGAAAGGGAGAAGTAGCCGCACGGCATTGATGTGTCGTGGTGTAGCGTTCTACTTTAGTACCGGCAAGATTGGGTGACCGGTGACCGTTACTGCGACTTTTCTAAAACTTTGCAATCATCGTGAGCTACTCCTTTGTCTCTGTAACTTTTTTTCGTCCTCAAAAAGAGTACCTTGGTGCAGTTTTAGAGATGCCTCTCATTTAACGTTGCACCGAAGATTCGATCCCATGTGTGACGCGAGTTTTGCAGACAGTTCGGAAAATGTTTACCACATCATCCATGGCGTACTGCCAATGGTTCCATGCTGCCGTTGACATGCGTGGTGTATCAGCACCGCGTGAAGTCTGAGATTTGCGAACAACATCCGTTCCTCGCCCATTGCCAACATCTTTTTCATGCCCTATCGGGTGATCCCCGGTGCACTGGCAAAAACTCGGCTATGAGTTCTATCATCCACACGTTCGAGAGTGGTGCAAGTTTTGCAGGTAGGGTGTGGCGAAGGTGGCAGTTTCAAGTAGGGTATTCCTCGTCAGCGGGGAAAAATCCTCAAATTTGATTGCTAGTTCAAGAGACTCTACTACCTTCCAGACCGTAATGATGTTGCCACCTGAAAACCACGTTGGCAGGAAAAAAAACGATAAACTCATTGATTCACTTTTTTCAAAGAGTGTGCTATTATTTGTGATTGGTTATGAATAACTTCAAAGCGCTCTGACACCTTTTGAAAATTTAATCAATCCGATACATAGGCACAGTATCACGCCGAGGTTGCCTACATCGAGCGGCAGATTGATAGTGATGCTCCGATCCCGCAATCCTTCGTTACAAGTAGCTCGCAATCCCTATCACATTTTTCTCGAGCAGTTGTGCTTGAGAGGTTTGTGACCGGTTTCGAGCTGGATCCCGTGGCTCACGCGGTATGTAGACGCGACACTCGCAGATGACAGTATCAATACAAAGAATGGGATAAATCGCTGGGTTGATCAATCGTTTTTAATTTCCCTGTTTTTATTTCTACTAAAGCACGAGTCATCATTCCTAAAACTCAAAATACGTGCATCAGAAAAATATTATTCGATGTCCCTCTCTCCTTTTTAGCCATCATACAATACAAAATATCGTATGCATGTCGCTACATCTCACCTGAATGCTTTGTTGCCTGACACCTATGAGAAACAAAACTTTTTGCCTCATATCGTCATTCAGTATGATCATCATCCAAACATTGATGTAAGAAAAGAAACAGCTGATCACAGGAAATACCATCCTCATTGTGAATATGGGACCGTCCTGAAATGTTGTTCGTATACATAATATGTAGTGAAGCGAAGTGGTGAAGCGACAAGTGTCGCATGGTCTTGGGAGAAAATCCCAACTCATACATGCATATCGACTACTCATCAAACCTTCCGTACCGTCGGGATCACTTGAAGGCATGGGTCGGGATTGAGCTATTTTAGTGCTTGGAAGTGATTGAGAGATGCGAAGTGGAACTACAGTGAAGAAAGGTCGATTTCTAAATGGATTTGGGAATCGTATTTTTGTCTACAAAGTGCCTCCTCCTGACGAAGAACAAGAAGAGCAGAAAGCTGTTTGATGGAGGCTAGTTATCGCTGTACGTTGGATATTGTAGAATTCCTCATTTTAGCTTCGGAGATTCAGTGGGGCGTCATTTTCTCAATGCGTGGTCTCAGCTGTTGCGAAAAGGTCGTAGTTTTTTGAGTCCTACAGATACTCATTGGAGTTTCACTTTGGTGTGGCGTCAATGAATTAGACCGGGCTAGTTACAGAGCTGAGGCGTGAAAGAAGTTTACTATTGTTGACTTGCGCCATCCCGATTAACTTATCTCTTCCCCTGAATTTGTTGATTTTCTGCCTCCTTGGTGGATTCAGCCACTTTTTCTGCCGCGTCTGGTTGAAATAGAGTAGTTCGTAGGTGAATCTTTAACAGAACTTCAACCGTTCTGTGTGCTCTTTATTTTGGAAACGAGAGAAGCGTCGACAGATCATGCACCATAAGTGACGACGGTAAGAAGAAAAAGTCACGTTTTTCGTACTTGTGGTATGTGATTGCACTTGACACTCTTCTCGTGTATTTTTTTGAACAGAGTTACAAGTCAAGGAAAAACAATGGTGAATCCCTGTCTTGCAGGCGAGAGATTGTGGAAACTGCTCGCAAACCCTGCACAGACGCATGCAAAGGCACGTGCCGATAAATTAGCAAATTTAGAAGATTTTCGACTTTCTATTCGACACTGACAATAAAAAACAAAAAAAAGCACGCTTTTCAAGGAACCGTCCCATCACCTCTTGCCAGCAAGACCGGGGCACTACCGCTGCGCTTTCTTGCTTTACAACTCCGTGCAAAGAACAATTTAGCAGATAATGTATGCTGTTCTGAGATCAGCTTCTCGAGGCGAGTGCAACGGTACACAGCCCACCAGCAATGCCTGGGGCGAACCGATACCTTCCTTGTAAATAAGAGCAATTCTTAAAGCAACCAAAGAGATGTGGATGTTTTCCTTTCCAACTTCGAAATCGAAGAAGACGACTAGGCCAGCTCAAGTAGTCGGAACTTGTTGAGGAAAGTTGTGGAGATCTTAAGAGATACGCACGGTTTGACGCTTTGATATGCAGTGAATCCTCTAGATAGGAAATCTCGACGCTGATCGGGAGGAGTCTTGCATCAACAGAGTTTCTATCTATTAGTTAGCTGATTGAAGAAACTATGTAGAATCTCCAGGCTGGAGCGATTACAGTAAACCTCCTTGAGCTCGACAAGGATGGCAATGAGTTCATACTTTAAAGACGGTGAAAATAGTGGAGCAGTGCTCACTACTGCTTATGGGATGACATCTGAAGAACATTAAATAAAAAAGGATAAAGCATTTGCCGTTGATCAATCCCGTTTTGGGATGCGGCACGCGTTCTACTTCCATTTGTACATTCGCAGTGGCGTTTAAACGCAATGTGGCCTATACAATGACTTGCGGGGGCCAGCCGATGGACAAGTCAGTGTTTTTATCCTCCCAGACAAGTCTGGTACCAATTAACCAACCCCGGAGGGATGGAGGGCTTGGTTGGCCCGGGCGACTCACGACCCAGGATTTGATCACCGGACCGCTCGCGTGGTAAGCGTGCCACTTGCCACTACACCACTTCCGCCCTTCTGAAGAGCAGAAGTTCAAGTTCTGAAGAACATTATGCTTTGAAAATCCATCAACGGAAGACATCTGAAGAATATTATCTTTGAAAATCCATCAACTTTTACAACGAAAAATTTGCTGATGTGTGCCATAAGCGAAATGGTTTTTTGGACTCCTGTAAACCGTTGGAGGGTCGTAAAAATTATGATGGAAGCACAACGTGAAAGCTGACCTAGCGCCACTCTCGTGAGTCTCAAATCGTGCATCGGCGCTAATGAGCAGATATACAGATTCGGATGTGCTTGCGATGTGCAATTGCTGGATATTCTTCCTTGGTAGCACCGATCGTTGTTTGCAATCAAATTTGGGGTTTATAAATTATCCTTCTTGCTTGTACTTTTTTCTATGTTTTAGACTTTGCGTACACTAATAATTCTATCTGCTGATGCGACAACTGGTTGAATAAAATCTACTAAGGAAACCACCCCGCGAAGTCACGCGGACTAAGTTATAAAAAGCAAACACCTCTACGAGGGTGTGGGCCTTCTTGTGCGGTCAGTTTGAAGGCTTTTTAGGCGACTGGCTCACATTTGAACGAAGAGAAAAATTGAACTGCATAACGTTGAAGACAAGCAGAAATGCGAATCCTATGAACAAGCCCATCATCTGAATATAAAGTCGACGCTCTCGTTTCAAAGCCCTGAAACGGCTGAAGTAAGGTCAAGAAAGCAGGCTCAAATAAGCGAGCTAAACTTACGCGCTACTGCTGTATCGGTTAACGACCAAGAACTTCAGTATAGCAGCATAACATAGACCACAAAGAAAAAATGTGATCGAGACGAAAATGGCAGCCATAGAGGTAGCAACCTTAAGCGATAAAATGATTACAATGTGAAGCATTTGGGCTGACCGATTCCCTTTTAAGACGCGCCACACGATCAACTACCACTTAGGATCGGTGAGTACGATTCGGCCTATACAATGGCTTAGGGCTGGTCGGCATAGAAGCACTGTTCTTATCACTCCAGTTAAATCTGTCACCAAGTTACTAACTAGAAGAGATAAGAGAGACCTCGTAAGATCTGACAATTAGTTGGCAGTA